>CAWUFW010021043.1:0-132537 GCA_963921515.1 Calotriton arnoldi | reverse complement strand
GCGGTCTCGAAAGCTCCTCGAGGCCCGAGCATTCGGCTCGCGGAAGCCCCGGTCGCGTGAGAGGTCAGGGGTCGATCGCGGAGTCCACACCGTCGTCGGCGTCGAAGTCTTCTTCGTCCGGTAAGTCCGAACACAAAAGTCCAAAAGCATCATCGCTCTGGGACTTCGCCTCGCCGGTCTCGCGACTCGGCTGAGGCCCCTCCCGGCGTCCCGTCCTGCGCCCCGGACATGCCTGTGGAGTCGCCCCGCCATACCCGCCCTTCCCGGGTTCGGGCGGATCGGCAAAGTGCAGGAAATTCCTGTCGGCCATGGCACCGCCTCTTCGGGCCTTCAGGCCCCTCGGTGCGCCTGCGGGCCCGGGCTGATGGGGTTGCTCGGCGTCGCCGGCGCTCCGGCCGGCGTCGCCCGTGCCTCCAGCCTCGATCCCGGCTCCGGCTCGGCCCGGCCTGCGATCCCGGCTCCGCAACCCCATCGACGCCCGGTCGGCCTGCGACACCTCCGCAGCGGCCCGATGTCTCCGGTGCCGTTCTCGGCGCCGCCCTGGGCTCCGGGCGGCGTCGTCCCCCAGTTCCTTCCGGCTCGGACATGGATCCGGACCGGCGTCGCTTCGACGCCCGGCTCCGGCGCCGATGGGACCTCGGGTCCCAACTGTCCCTCCTCCTCCTTATTTTGAACCAGAGGAGGACCAGTTTGACTGGGAGGGTCTGATGACCCTCTGACCACGAGCACTGTCAGTACGATGAGGACTGGACAGAGGGTCTAGGGATGCCAGTGGTCTGGATACTTCCCCTGACATCTGGCATGCTGTCTCCTCCCGGTGGCTACGGAGGAGGAGCCAGTTTTTGAGTGCGGTGTTGCGTAGGGCAGCTGGGGCCTTACGTCTCCAACTCCCTACTTTGACGGTCAAGCCTAACATCTTGACAGAGTTGCTTCAGCCCGGCAGCCTCCTCTGCGGAGACTGTGCTGCCGTTTAACGACGCCCTCACTGACGTTCTTTTGGGCGCCTGGTCCAGAGCCCAACACAGGGGCTCCTGTGGATCGGAACGTGTCACGGCACGCCATCGCCCAGCTCGGGCGACCCCCTGTTCTCTCTGTCCACCCCACTCCTGAGAGCGTGGTTGTCCAAGCCTCCGCTTCCCAAACCGCCTTCCCTACCGCTCCTCCGGACAGGGAATCCAAACGCCTGGATCAGTTTGGGAAGAAAGGTTTTTCTTCCTCCAGTGCTGGCTTGCGGTCCGTTAACACCGCTTGTCTTTTGGGCCGATATACCCACTCCCTGTGGGATTCGGTGGCGGATGTTTTGCCCCAGTGTCCTGAGAGGTCAGACACTGCTTTCCCGCGCCATTGCGGAAGGAAGGGATCTCGACTAAATACACAATACGTTGTGGCCTTGACACCGCCCGACTCGCTGGGCAGGTCTATTGCAACGACGGTGGCGCTCAGACGCCACGCCTGGCTGAGAACCACTGGTTTTCAGGGGATGTCCAGAATACTCTCATGGACATGCCCTTTGATGGAGTCGGTCTTTTTGGGTCCAAAGCAGACCATGCGTTGAGAGCGCTTTGGGACTCACCGGGCTGCTGCCAAGTCCCTGGGCCTTTCTGCTGCACGCCCTCCGCTGACTTCTGCTTTTTGCCCCTATCGTGGCCGCAGTAGCCAGGCGCCCCTTCACGTCAGCAGCCCAGCCACCGGCCACGCGCAGCAGCGTCTTCGCGCGGCCGAGGACGTGGATTCCGCCGTGGCGGATCGGGCAGCCAGCGTGCGGGTCAGGCCACCACCTCCAACCCAGTCCGCGGCCTCCAAGCCCTCCTAGTCCCTCACTTTCAGGTGCACAGCACGCCAGTAGAGGGCAGGGTCACGCCATCACCTTCCCCACTGAGCGTACCATCACCTCGGACAGGTGGGTCTTGGACATTGTCCGAAGGGACTACTCCCTCCCCTTCGAGTCCACCCCCCAGCCATGCCACCTCAATTCCACCGCATGTCAAGGGGATCACTTGAGTGCTTCTACAGAAGGAAGTCACGGCCCCTCTTGACCAAGGAGGGCCATCGAGCATGTTCCGGCCCAGAAGTAGGCGTGGTTGCTACTCCCACTACTTTCTGGTGCCCAAAAAGGACAAGGAGGACATGCG
Organism: Calotriton arnoldi; assembly: GCA_963921515.1. Classification (NCBI taxonomy): domain Eukaryota; kingdom Metazoa; phylum Chordata; class Amphibia; order Caudata; family Salamandridae; genus Calotriton; species Calotriton arnoldi. The sequence continues at coordinate 130,405 of CAWUFW010021043.1, read as the reverse complement.
TCCTATCTTGGACCTCCGGAGCGTCAATCGCTTCCTCCGGAAGGAAGAGTTCAAGATGCTCACCCTAGCTCAGGTCTTGACTGCCCTCGACCCTGGAGACTGGTTGGTAGCGTTGGACTTGCAGGACGCATATTTCCACATCCCCGTCCTGCCGGCCCACCGGCGTTACCTTCGGTTCACGGTAGGCCCCGAGCATTTTCCAGTTCACTGTGCTCCCCTTTGGCCTTACAAGTGCCCCTCGGGTGTTCACGAAAGTGATGGCGGTGGTCGCAGCTCATCTGCGCCGGGCAGGGGTTTCAGTCTTCCCCTACCTCGGCGACTTGGCTGCTGAAGGCGGGCTCGTCCCAGGCAGTGCGTCTCCCACACTCCAGACTACGGCCGAACTCCTGCACTCGCTGGGGTTCTCCATCAATGTGCCGAGAGTCGCATCTGGTTCCTTCTCCACAGCTCCTTTTCATCGGAGCAGTTCTGGATCACGACGCAGTTTCGGGCCTATCCTCCCGAACGGCGAGTCCGGGATATTCAGGCTATGATTCCGATCTTTCAGCCTTTATCCTGGGTTTCGGTGCGGATGACCCTGAGGCTGCTGGGCCTCATGGCCTCCTGCATCCTGCTGGTCAATCATGCCAGATGGCATATGCGGGCTCTGCAGTGGGACCTGAAGTTCCAGTGGGCGCAGCACCAGGGCAACCTGTCCGATCACGTCCAGATCTCGGAGGGGACTGCAAGACAGTTGCAGTGGTGGCTCTCGAGCCGGCAATGGGTCATGGGCAGATCCTCTCCCTTCCCCAGCCAGAGCACACAGTTGTGACGGACCGCGTCCCTTCTGGGATGGGGCGGTCACATGGGAGAAGCGGAGATCAGAGGCCTCTGGTCTCCGGCGGAGTCCCGGCTCCATATCAACCTTCTGGAGCTACGGGCGATCCGGACTTGCACTCAAGGCATTCCTTCCCTCTGTCAAAGGGAAGGTAGTGCAGGTGTTCTCAGACAACACCACCGCCATGTGGTACTGCAACAAGCAAGGCGGGGTGGGGTCTTGGACCCTTTGTCAGGAGGCTCTGCGCCTCTGGACATGGCTGGAACATCAGGGCATGTTCCTGATGGTTCAACACCTGGCAGGTTCCTGAACGTCAGGGCGGACGAACTCAGCCGCAGGTGCATGATGGATCACGAATGGCGTCTTCACTCGGAAGTGGCGCAAGGACTCTTTCTACAATGGGGAGAGCCTTGGTTAGATCTATTCAGCCACCGAAGAGAACGCGCAATGTCATCAGTTCTGCGCGTTGGAATTTCAAGGCGGCACTCGCTCGGCGGCCGCTTTTCGTCGCGAGTGGAGTTGCGGTCTGTTGTCGCCTTTCCGCCTATACCACTTCTACCCAGAGTGTTGAAGAAGATTCGGCACGACCGGGCCCAAGTCATTCTTGTGGCTCCGGACTGGGCTCGAAAGAGTTTGGTATCCCGAGCTACTCAATATGAGCGTAGATCCCCCGATCCGTCTGCCTCTTCGGGAGGATCTTCTGTCGCAGCAACAGGGGACGGTCCTCCACCCGAACCTGTCCAGTCTACACCTGCTTGCGTGGAGGTTGGCGGCGGCAGTTGATTCCTTTCGACTTGCCTCCCGAAGTTTGTGATGTGATTCTGGCAGCCAGGCGTCCCTCCACTAAGGTGGTATACGCCTGCAGGTGGAACAAATTTGTGGCATGGTGCACAGCAAAGGCTGTGGATCCCCTCTCTGCCCCTCTTTCTGAGGTCCTTCTGTTCCTTCTCTCTCTGGCCCAACAGGGTTCTGCCCTGGGTACCATCAAGGGTTATCTTTGTGCTATCTCGGCCTTCCTCAGGCTCCCTGATCAGCCCTCCTTTTCAAGTCCCCTGTTGTTATCAGGTTCTTAAAGGCATTGCTCACCTCTTCCCTCCTGTTCCGTTTGTGATGCCTCAGTGGGACTTAGAACTTGGTTCTTACCTTTTAATGTGCGCTCCCTTTGAGCCTCTACATAACTGTCCTCTTCGTCTTCTGACTCTGAAGACAGCCTTTCTGGTGGCCATCACCTCCGCTCGGCAGGTGAGTGAGCTCAGGCTCTATCTTGCAAACCTCCTTTCTGTCTGTTCATCCAGACAAGGTTGTTCTTCGGACGCGTCCGATCGCTTCATTGCCAAAGGTGGTTACTGCTTTCCATATTGGGCAGACCATCACTTTGCCCACCTTCTTTTCCGCCTCCGCATCCTTCCAGGAGAGGAAGAGGAACCACCGTCTGGACCTAAAGCGTCGCTCTCCTTCTATATTGACCGCACAAAACACTTCCCGGGTGGATGACCAGCTCTTTGTTGGCTACGTGGGCGCCAAAAGGTCGGGGCGGTGCACAAGAGGACCATCTCCCGCTGGGTTACCGCGTGCATCAAGACCTGCTATTCTTTGGCTAAGAAGGAGCCTCCTGTTGGGCTGCGGGCCCATTCCACCAGGGCAACGGGCTGCTACCACGGCTTTGGGCCGCGGTGTTCCGCTGCCGGTTATCTGTCAGGCAGCTACGTGGAGCCTCGCTGCACACGTTTACACAAAGCATTACTGCCTTGACAGTCAGGTCCGGAGGGACGGCTTCTTTGGCCGATTCTGTCCTCCAGGACTTCCATGTCTGATCTTTGTTCGCAGACCCACCACGGGGTTGGTATTGCTGGGAATATCTATTCTAAGGTAAGGAATCTGTCACTAGCGTGTCTCTTTCAGATGCACAAGTTACTAACTTGCGTAACATATATCTGTAAGAGACAGTAGTTAGTGACAGATTCCTGCCGCCCTCATCCTCCCCGTTCTGCGAACTGATTTCTAGGGTTAAGGACATCCCTTTCAGGGCCCTAGTATTTTTCAGACACCTATGTCAGCTTCTTGCATGGCTCTACGTTTAACCTATATCACAGTAAGGGGTGCATGCACCACCTTACCCAGGCTGCAGTAGCAGACCTGTGGTGTCATTTTGGATGGCCTTCCAGGGGTGGCATAAGACATGCTGCAGCCCCTGGTAGGCCTCTGAGGTACCTATGCCCTGGGTACATAGTATACCATATACTAGGGACTTATAAGGGCACTCCATATTCCAATCAGAGATGTGCCTAAGGCACATGGAAACCATTTTACAGAGAAAGCAGATAGACTGGGGCCCTGAATAGCAGGATCCCAGTCCAACTAAGTCATAAACCATCAAAACACCATAAAAAAAATGGGGGCAACCATATAGTCAGATTCCACCTTCCTACATCGGGCATTGGAGGCGGTCGTGCTGGGGCTGGTGTTTCAGGGTTTAGGGCAGTGCAGTGGTGTTTGGGCAGTGTAGGGGGTCGTGCTGGGGCTGGTGTTTCAGGGTTTAGGGCAGTGCAGTGGTACTCGGGCAGTGTAGGGGGTCGTGCTGGGGGTGGTGTTTCAGGGTTTAGGGTAGTGCAGTGGTGTTCAGGCAATGTAGGGGGTCGTGCTGGGGCTGGTGTTTCAAGGTTTAGGGCAGAGCAGTGGTGTTCGGGCAGTGTAGGCGGTCGTGCTGGGGTGGTGTTTCAGGGTTTAGGGCAGTGCAGTGGTGTTCGGGCAGTGTAGGGGGTCGTGCTGGGGGTGGTGTTTCAGGGTTTAGGGCAGCGGTGTTCGTGCAGTGTAGGGGGTCTTGCTGGGGGTGATGTTTCAGGGTTTAGGGCAGTGCAGTGGTGTTCGGGCAGTGTAGGGTGTCGTGCTGAGGGGTGGTGTTTCAGGGTTTAGGGCAGTGCAGTGGTGTTCGGGCAGTGTAGGGGGTCGTGCAGGGGGTGGTGTTTCAGGGTTTAGGGCAGTGCAGTGGTGTTCTGCCAGTGTAGGTGGTCTTGCTGGGGGTGGTGTTTCAGGGTTTAGTGCAGTGGTGTTCGGGCAGTGTAGGGGGTCTTGCTGGGGGTGGTGTTTCAGGGTTTAGGGCAGTGCAGTGGTATTCGGGCAGTGTAGGGGGTCTTGCTGGGGCTGGTGTTTCAGGGTTTAGGGCAGTGCAGTGGTGTTCGGGCAGTGTAGGGGGTCGTGCTGGGGCTGGTGTTTGAGGGTTTAGGGCAGTGCAGTGGTGTTCGGGCAGTGTAGGGGGTCGTGCTGGGGCTGGTGTTTCAGGGTTTAGGGCAGTGCAGTGGTTTTCAGGCAGTGAAGGCGGTCGTGCTGGGGCTGGTGTTTCAGGGTTTAGGGCAGTGCAGTGGTGTTCGGGCAGTGTACGGGGTTGTGCTGGGGCTGGTGTTTCAGGGTTTAGGGCAGTGCAGTGGTGTTCGGGCAGTGTAGGGGGTCGTGCTGGGGGTGGTGTTTCAGGGTTTAGGGCAGTGCAGTGGTGTTTGGGCAGTGTAGGGGGTCGTGCTGGGGCTGGTGTTTCAGGGTTTAGGGCAGTGCAGTGGTACTCGGGCAGTGTAGGGGTTCGTGCTGGGGGTGGTGTTTCAGGGTTTTGGGTAGTGCAGTGGTGTTCGGGCAATGTAGGGGGTCGTGCTGGGGCTGGTGTTTCAAGGTTTAGGGCAGTGCAGTGGTGTTCGGGCAGTGTAGGGGGTTGTGCTGGGGCTGGTGTTTCAGGGTTTTGGGCAGAGCAGTGGTGTTCGGGCAGTGTAGGGGGTCGTGCTGGGGGTGGTGTTTCAGGGTTTAGGGCAGTGCAGTGGTGTTCGGGCAGTGTAGGGGGTCGTGCTGGGGGTGGTGTTTCAGGGTTTAGGGCAGCGGTGTTCGGGCAGTGTAGGGGGTCTTGCTGGGGGTGATGTTTCAGGGTTTAGGGCAGTGCAGTGGTGTTCGGGCAGTGTAGGGGGTCTTGCTGGGGGTAGTGTTTCAGGGTTTAGGGCATTGCAGTGGTGTTCGGGCAGTGTAGGGGGTCATGCTGGGGGTGGTGTTTCAGGGTTTAGGGCAGTGCAGTGGTGTTCGGGCAGTGTAGGGGGTCGTGAAGGGGGTGGTGTTTCAGGGTTTAGGACAGTGCAGTGGTGTTCGGGCAGTGTAGGGTGTAGTGCTAGGGGTGGTGTTTCAGGGTTTAGGGCAGTGCAGTAGTGTTCGGGCAGTGTAGGGGGTCGTGCAGGGGCTGGTGTTTCAGGGTTTAGGGCAGTGCAGTGGTGTTCGGGCAGTGTAGGGGGTCGTGCTGGGGGTAGTGTTTTAGGGTTTAGAGTAGTGCAGTGGTGCTTGTGTAGTGTAGGGGGTCGTGCTGCGGGTAGTGTTTTAGGGTTTAGGGTAGTGCAGTGGTGTTTGTGTAGTGTAGGGGGTCATGTTTTAGGGTAGTGCAGTGGTGTTTGGGTAGGGTAGGGGGTCGTGCTGGCGGTAGTGTTTTAGGGTTTAGGGTAGTGCAGTGGTGTTTTGGGTAGTGTAGGGGGTCGTGCTGGGGGTAGTGTTTTAGGGTTTAGGGTAGTGCAGTGGTGTTTGTGTAGTGTAGGGGGTCATGCTAGGGGTAGTGTTTTAGGGTTTAGGATAGTGCAGTGGTGCTTGTGTAGTGTAGGGGGTCGTGCTGGGGGTAGTGTTTTAGGGTTTAGGGTAGTGCAGTGGTGTTTTTTTAGTGTAGGGGGTCATGTTTTAAGATGCAACGCTCCAATACCTGGCCTGTCTGCACTACATAAAACTGCAAAAAAACAAAAAATAAAAAGTGTTTTGCACACTTTTGTCATTGGGCTATATGTGGGCTACATCTGGGTAATATTTGTGCTACATTTGGGCTCTTTTTTCACTGGTGGCCATCTTGGAAGACTTCTTTGTTATGAAGTTTCCTAATTTCCTCATTTACTGCAGTCTCCTCAGTAGGAAATGCTTTCAGTTTTTACTTTGATTCCATCAAGAAGGCATTCAGATGTGTCTCACATTTGCCATAAATTCAGAATGTTAGCACTCTAGTTGCTCATTAGATCACTGTAGTAAAGCTACTGCTCACCAGGGAGTTAACTGGAAGTCTGCTGCTGGTATTGAAAGTGATTGTTTCAGTTTGCATGTCAGAATTTTCTATTGAAATAGAAGAGGATTTGAGATCTCACTTAAAACATGCCCTAATTTTTCTTTCTGCAGCACTAACCATAATTCTATTTCAAAAAGAACCCCTCATTTTGTTCCTTTTTAAATTAAATGTTTTAAGTGTTACCGGTTTATTCCAATCAAGATGGCTTCAGGTGTGCCATACTTTTGTCATAAGTAAGGCTGTTAGCGCTCTAGTTGTTCTTTAGAACACTCTGGGAAGCTGCAGTAGAACACAAAGGCATCAACTGGCAGGCTGCTCCTGTTGAAATATAACAGGAAGATATTTGAGATCACACTTGAAACATGTCCTAATTTTTCTTTCTACAGCACTAACCATAATTTCTATGACAAAATGAACCCCATCATTTTGTTCCTTTTTAAATGTAATGTTTTAAGTGTTACCAGTTTATTCCAATCAAGATGGCTTCAGGTGTGCCATACTTTTGTCATAAGTAAGGCTTTTAGCACTCTAGTTGTTCTTTAGAACACTCTGGGAAGCTGCAGTAGAACACAAAGGAATCAACTGACAGTCTCTGCCCTTGTTGGATGTACATGTTTTACTGAGAATGTCAGACTTCATTCTCACATGACTGAGAAAGATAATGTGAATTTACAGAAAATATGATCTCATGTTAGCTTCTGGAGCACCTTCCAAAACTGTATGGGACAAGCATGTGAAAATAGGTTTCTCTCAAACATGATTCATGATATCCCAGCAGAAGGTTTTTCACAGGGTAAAATCACCTTAGAACACACCACAATTCCTGAAATTAGTATGGTACCATCAACAAATGAATTCTAATGTAACTAAAGTCTGTTATCACCCTTTATAGTTCTCCTTTTGGTAACCCTCAAAATCTTCGATTCACTACAATGCATTTCAATGGGGTACTATCATTTATATTGGTCCCAAGATGGCTGCCAGCAATTCCAGGATGAAGTGCTGACAGCCAATCAGATCTCACGATGACATGTGTGGTTAGGCTCCGCCCAGATATATATGTGTTTTCTTTTTCAAATTTCTCAGGAACTACTGAACGGATTTACACCATTTAAGCAAAAGGCATGACACTGAACCAAGGGCTACCTCTTTTCCAAATTTGGTGTAATTCCGTTCAGCAGTTCAGGCTGTAGCTGCAACTAAAGGTTCCTATGGAAAAATGAATGGGGAAAACACGTTTTGGGACCCCCCTTTTTTCTCGGTCCCCGCTTGACGAATCACCCCGAGACTTTCAGGATAGGAGTGGACCGGAGCGCCCCAACAAGTTGGAAGCTTTCGCGAAGATTCGTCAACCGGCGCCAACGTTATTGCAAATAGAATGTTGCGGATTTCCTATGGAAAATAGGTCCTAACTATAACTATCTACTGGCGACCGCCAGTAGATAATATATATACATATATATATATTCACTGAAAAAACCATAGGTTTTAGGGACGTTATAGTTACAAATTAGCATTTGAAAAACCTTTGAAATTCACTGAAAAAACCATAGGTTTTAGGGACAGTTATAGTTAGTTGGACATTGCACTCGTACAAAACCCGTGAAATTCCCCGTTATAGTTAGTTCAGCTAACTATAACTCGCGCCCCGCAATGCACTGCTGATGACGTCACATATTACATCACTCATGACATGGTCAGTGACATCACTGATGACATCTCAAATGACATCACTGATGACATCATCCAGTGACTGTGTGTTTCTGTAAAGTTTAAATATTTTTTATATATATATAGGGAAAGGCGTATTGAAGAATGAGTGGGTGTATAAGTGTCTGTATGGATGATTTAGTAGGTGCGTGACTAATTCTATAAGTGAGTGATTAAACGTATCTTACTGAATGCATGGGTTAGTGACTAAACTGGGTGAATGTCTGTATCTGTCTGTTGCTGTGTAAGTGGCTGCATGGGTTTGTGAATAGCTACATGAGTGTCTATAAGAGTTATTGATTTGTTGTCTGAGTATCTGTATGGGTGCCTGAGTGTTTGTGTGGATGGGGTGTGTGCGACTGTGCATAGATGTGTGAGTGGGTGATTCACTGGGTGGATGGTTTCAAGAGTGCATCTGTGATAGACTGTATGGGTGGGTAAGTGTGTGTAAGAGTGTGTTAGTGAGTGAATGTATGTCCCAGTGGTACATGTGTGAGTAACTACATATGTGAAAGGCAGTATATATGTGTGTTGGAGTATATAAATAGCTATAAGCGAGAGTGAGTGATTGTGATAGTGGCTGTATGGATGAGTGTGTGCTTGTATCAGTGATTGTATAAGAGCGTAACAATGTGCTAGTATTTGTATGATTAAGTGAGCTGGTGTGTGTATAACTGTATAGGTGAGTAAATGGCAGTGTGTTTAATTATTTGCATGACTGACTAGGTGTGTGAGTACCTCTATGGATGAGTGGCGGTGTTTGAGTGTCTATATAGGAGTAAGAGTGCATATGATAGTCCTGTATTGAGTGACCATAAGTATGAGTGACTGTACGGGTGAGTGAGTGGATGTGTGTGTGTAGACCTAAGAATCAGTGAGTGGGTATGTAGTTATTGGTGTTGGAGTGTCTATGGTTTTGCGAATGGCAGTCTGTAATTTAGATTGGGTGTATCAAAGGTTATATTAGGGTGTGAAGAGCTGCATCAGATTATCACGTGGATGATGTCATCAGTGATGTCATTTGAGATGTCATCAGTGATGTCATCAGTGATGTCACTGACCATGTCATGAGTGATGTAATATGTGACGTCATCAGCAGTGCATTGCGGGGCGCGAGTTATAGTTAGCTGAACTAACTATAACGGGGAATTTCACGGGTTTTGTACGAGTGCAATGTCCAACTAACTATAACTGTCCCTAAAACCTATGGTTTTTTCAGTGAATTTCAAAGGTTTTTTAAATGCTAATTTGTAACTATAACGTCCCTAAAACCTATGGTTTTTTCAGTGAATTTCAAAGGTTTTTTAAATGCTAATTTGTAACTATAACATGTCTGAAACCTACGGTTTTTTCAGTGAATTTCAAAGGTTTTGTAAATGACAATTTTTAAATGTATTAATTGTTATATACATTTTTTTCATACTGATTTCGAAATTTTTTAGAAAACATTTTTTTTTACATATTTTATTTTTTAAATTACATTGTAATTATATTATACATTACAAAAATACTTTCTCAGAATGAATTACTTTAGTTTAAATACTTTGCACATAGGCAATAGACTTTTAAGTACAGTAGTTACAGTTGTTGCAATGGGCAACACATTTTCAAACACAATGCAACATTCAGCTCAATGTGAATTTCTAGTTAAATGCAATTAGTTACTTTATGTATTACTTTTCTAACCACAGGACTGGATCCTAGATTCAGTCCTGGGACATCTCCTGTAAACAGTTGAGTAAAAGCGTTTTGGTTACAGTCGTGATTTTTAAGGAATATTATTGTACTTTAAAAGTTGACACTTAGAAACTTTTTCTCATAGAATGACCAATGTTATCCTATGGAAGGAAATTCACTTAGGAGGTAAAAACTGTTATCGTTACTTTTTGTTACTCAGTGTTGGATCCTGGATCCAGCACTGGTGCATCTCCTGTAAACAGTTGAAAGAATGCGTTTAAGTCATACAGGCGATTTTTAAGGAATATTTGTAGTTTTTGAAAATCGACACTTTGAAACTTTTCTGCTGAAAACCAGACAAAGGATTCCTATGGAGAAAATATAAGTTACTGGTAAGTACGGTTAAAATTACTTTTCAGGGTCAGTGCTGGGCTAAAAGATGCAGCACTGGGTTCTCTCCTGATAACAGGTGAGTAAATTGGAATTCGTACTTTGGTTGAATTTAGAGGAATATTTGTATGTTTCAAAAATCAACACTTAGAAACTTTTTCAGCAAAAAGCAGGCAATGATATCCTATGGAAGGAAATTCAAGTTACTGGTAAGTACGGTTAAAATTACTTTTGAGGATCAGTACTGGGCTGAAAGATGCAGCACTGAGGTCTCTCCTGATAACAGATGAGTAAATCGGAATTCGTATTTCGGCTGATTTTAGATGAATATTTTAAAGTTCCAAAACTCCACACTTAGAAGAATTTCCAAGTGAAACCAGTCAATGTTAGCCTATGGAAGGAAATTCAAGTTACCGGTAAGTACGGTTAAAATTACTTTTCAGGACCAGTACTGGGCTGAAAGATACAGCACTGAGGTCTCTCCTGATAACAGGTGAGTAAATCGGAATTCGTATTTCGGCTGATTTTAGAGGAATATTTTAAAGTTCCAAAACTCCACACTTAGAAGAATTTCCAAGTGAAACCAGTCAATGTTAGCCTATGGAAGGAAATTCAAGTTACTGGTAAGTACGGTTAAAATTACTTTTCAGGACCAGTACTGGGCTGAAAGATGCAGCACTGAGGTCTCTCCTGATAACAGGTGAGTAAATCAGAATTCGGATTTCGGCTGATTTTAGAGGAATATTTGTATGTTTCAAAAATCAACACTTAGAAACTTTTTCAGCAAAAAGCAGGCAATGATATCCTATGGAAGGAAATTCAAGTTACTGGTAAGTACGAGTTAAAATTACTTTTGAGGATCAGTACTGGGCTGAAAGATGCAGCACTGAGGTCTCTCCTGATAACAGGTGAGTAAATCGGAATTCGTATTTCGGCTGATTTTAGAGGAATATTTTAAAGTTCCAAAACTCCACACTTAGAAGAATTTCCAAGTGAAACCAGTCAATGTTAGCCTATGAAGGAAATTCAAGTTACCGGTAAGTACGGTTAAAATTACTTTTCAGGACCAGTACTGGGCTGAAAGATGCAGCACTGAGGTCTCTCCTGATAACAGGTGAGTAAATCAGAATTCGGATTTCGGCTGATTTTAGAGGAATATTTGTATGTTTCAAAAATCAACACTTAGAAACTTTTTCAGCAAAAAGCAGGCAATGATATCCTATGGAAGGAAATTCAAGTTACTGGTAAGTACGGTTAAAATTACTTTTGAGGATCAGTACTGGGCTGAAAGATGCAGCACTGAGGTCTCTCCTGATAACAGGTGAGTAAATCGGAATTCGTATTTCGGCTGATTTTAAAGGAATATTTTAAAGTTCCAAAACTCCACACTTAGAAGAATTTCCAAGTGAAACCAGTCAATGTTAGCCTATGGAAGGAAATTCAAGTTACTGGTAAGTACGGTTAAAATTACTTTTCAGGACCTGTACTGGGCTGAAAGATACAGCACTGAGGTCTCTCCTGATAACAGGTGAGTAAATCGGAATTCGTATTTCGGCTGATTTTAGAGGAATATTTTAAAGTTCCAAAACTCCACACTTAGAAGAATTTCCAAGTGAAACCAGTCAATGTTAGCCTATGGAAGGAAATTCAAGTTACTGGTAAGTACGGTTAAAATTACTTTTCAGGATTAGTACTGGGCTGAAAGATGCAGCACTGAGGTCTCTCCTGATAACAGGTGAGTAAATCAGAATTCGTATTTCGGCTGATTTTAGAGGAATATTTGCACAATGGTGAAGGGAGGGGCGGGGCCTGAGGTGACATCTGTGCAAACGCGCCCCGTGGCGCGTTTTAAGTTGGGGGATTAAGTCCCCTTGAATCATGAGTGTCCCTACGGGCCAAATAGCCCACCAGGAACCTCCAGTATGCGCCAGAGGCTGCGTTGCAGAGACATGTACAGAGGCCACACCCTTTTTACACCTCTCTGCAACGCAGCTCTGTGGCGCTTTCTGGACGTACCTGTTGGGCTAGTTGGCTCCCAGGGACCCTCAGGATTGAAGAGGATTTAATTCCCCATCTTAAAACGCGCCACGGGGCCTGTTTGCACACATGTCACCTGAAGCCCCGCCCCTCCCTTCACCACTGTGCAAACGCGCCCGTGGCGCGTTTTAAGTCGGGGATTAACTCCCCTTGAATCCTGAGGGTCCCTGGGGTGCAACTAGCCCACCATATACCTCCAAAAGCGCCATAGAGCTGCGTTGCAGAGAGGTGTAAAAGGGCGTGGCCTCTGTACACCTCTCTGCAAGGCAGCCCCCTGGCGCATACTGGAGGTTCCTGGTGGGCTAGTTGGCCCCCAGGACCCCAGTATTCAAGGGGAATTCGTTGCCCCTCTGCAAACGCGCCAGGGGCGCGTTTGCAGAGTGGTGAAGGAAGGGGCGGGGCCTACGGGCCCGATCGTTTTTTTTTTTTTTTTTTCCCCTGAAGGCCCCCTTCCTTTTTCCTATTTTTAGGCCCTGGGGACCCCATCCCCCAGGGCCTTACCCCTTTTAAAAATTAAAATAAAAATAAAAAACGGGGAAGGGGGCCGCGTGGCCCCCTTCCCTGGGCCTGTATTGGCCCCGGGGACCCCATCCCCGGGGCATGGCCTCTTTTTTTTTATTTGGAGGGGGCTGCGTGGCCCCCTCCTCAGGCCATTTAAGGCCCCGGGGACCCCATCCCCGGGCCGGCCTTGCACTTTTTAATTTTTTTTTTCCTTTTTTTACTTTGGGGAGGGGGCTGCGTGGCCCCTCTCCGTGGCCACTTATGGCCCTGGGGACCCCATCCCCCAGGGCCTGGCCTCTCGTTGGGGACTGTGGGGGTCCCCAAGCCCCCACAGTCCCACCGGCTCCCCGTGTCCTACGGGAGCCGGCATTGCTTACACATGGGGAGCAGCTAACATGCTGCTCCCCATGTGGAAAAGCAATCGGTTTTGGATATTGGAAGAGAGAGCAGGTTTCCTGCTCTCTCTTCCAATATCCAAAGCAGTTTGCAATGACAGGACGGGAGCCGCGAGGCTCCCGTCCTGTCATTGCAAACAGCAGTGTCCCGGGGTAGGCACCCGGGACACTGCAGGAGCCGGCCCTGGGGGTGGCGGTCCCCAGGGCCACCACAGGCTCCAGGAGGGGGCCGCGCGGCCCCCTCCCTACATTTTGAAAGCCCCAGGGAGGTGGTGGTCCCCGGGGCTTGGGGTCCAAAACGGACCCCCATTTTAATTTTCTTAGTGCCCCGGGGAGGTGGTGGTCCCCGGGCGTGTGGGGGCTGGAGCCCCCCCACACAGGTTTTTAATTTAAAAAAAAGAAGCCCCGGGGGGTGGTGGTCCCCGGGGCTTGGGGGGCCCTTAGAGGCCCCCCACACATAAAATTAACCCCCCTAGCATGCCCCCGGGACTTGGCCCACCCGGGGCCAGTACTATCGAAGCGCGGGAGACCGCGCTTCGATTTTTCTTTTCGGCAGGATTCGCGCTCCCTGAGCGCATCCTGCCGATTTAAAAAAAAAAAAAAAAATTTTTTTTTTTGCCCTGAGCAGACCTAGGGGGTCAGGGTGTTTCTACCCTGCCCCCTTTGTGTGCTTTGCGCACTTGTTTCTGTCCCTCGGTTCTACCGAGGGACAAAATGGCTGCCAACACTTCCTGATTTGGAGTGTTGACAGCCAATTAACATAAAGCTCGTGCTCGGGAGGATCCGCGGCCCTAGATATATCTATCTTTTTACTTTTGATTTTCTCAGCAACTACTGAACGGATTTACACCATTTAACAAAAAGGGTTCTTTCTGAACCAAGAACTACCTCTTTGCCAAATTTGGTGTAATTCCGTTCAGCAGTTCGGGCTGTAGCCGTGTCTAAAGTTTCCTATGGAAAATTGCATGGGGAAAATGCGTTTTGGGACCCCCCTTTTTTCTCGGCCCCCGCTTGACGAATCCCCCCGAGACTTTCAGGGTAGGAGCGGACCGGAGCGCCCCACAAAGTTTGAAAATTTTGCGAAGATACGTCAACCATCAAGAGAGTTATTTCAAATAGAATGTCGCGGATATCCTATGGATAATAGGTTGTAACTATAACTATCTATAACTATCTACTGGCGACCGCCAGTAGATAATATATATTCACTGAAAAAACCATAGGTTTCAGGGACGTTATAGTTAGAAATTAGCATTTAAAAAACCTTAGAAATTTACTGAAAAAACCACAGGGTGGGGAGAAGTGCACAAAGAGGCAAGAGAATTGCTGAAAGAAGCAACAGAGGTGTAGAAAGAAGCAAGAAAAGTGCAGAAAGAGGCAAGTGAGATGCAAAAACAGGCAGGAAAGGTACAGAAAGAGGGAAGACAAGTGCAGAAAGAGACAACAGGGGTGCAGAAAGAAGCAAGACAGGTCCAGAAAGAAGCATGGAAAATGCAGAATGAAGCAACAGGGGTGCAGAAAGAGGCAAGAGAAGTGTAGAAAGGAGCACGTGAGGTGCAAAAAGAGCCAACAGAGGTGCAAAAAGAGGCAAGAGAGGTGCAGAAACAGGCAAGAGAAGTGCACAAAGAGGCAAGAGAATTGCTGAAAGAAGCAACAGAGGTGTAGAAAGAGGCAAGAGAAGTGCAGAAACAGGCAAGAGAAGTGCACAAAGAGGCAAGAGAATTGCTGAAAGAAGCAACAGAGGTGTAGAAAGAAGCAAGAAAAGTGCAGAAAGAGCAAGTAAGATGCAAAAACAGGCGGGAAAGGGACAGAAAGAGGGAAGACGAGTGCAGAAAGAGACAACGGGGTGCAGAAAGAAGCGAATGAGGTGCAGAAAGAGGCAACAGACGTGCAGAAATAGGGAAGAGAGGTGCAGAAAAAGGCAAGAAAAGTGCAGAAAGAGGCAAAAGAGGTACATAAAGAGACAACAGGGGTGCAGAAAGAAGCAAGACAGGTGCAGAAAGAAGCATTGAAAGTGCAGAATGAAGCAACAGGGGTCCAGAAAGAGGCAAGAGAAGTGCAGAAACAGGCAAGGGAAGTGCACAAAGAGGCAAGAAAATTGCTGAAAGAAGCAACAGAGGTGTAGAAAGAGGCAAGAAAAGTGCAGAAAGAGGCAAGTGAGGAGCAAAAACAGGCAGGAAAGGTACAGAAAGAGGGAAGACGAGTGCAGAAAGAGACAACAGGGGTGCAGAAAGAAGCAAATGACATGCAGAAAGAAGCAACAGACGTGCAGAAATAGGGAAGAGAGGTGCAGAAAAAGGCAAGAAAAGTGCAGAAAGAGGCAAAAGAGGTACATAAAGAGACAACAGGGGTGCAGAAATAAGCAAGACGGGTGCAGAAAGAAGCATGGAAAGTGCAGAATGAAGCAACAGGGGTGCAGAAAGAGGCAAGTGAAGTGCAGAAACAGGCAAGAGATGTGCACAAAGAGGCAAGAGAATTGCTGAACGAAGCAACAGAGGTGTAGAAAGAAGCAAGAAAAGTGCAGAAACAGGCAAGTGAGATGCAAAAACAGGAAGGAAAGGTACAGAAAGAGGGAAGACGAGTGCAGAAAGAGACAACAGGGGTGCAGAAAGAAGCAAATGATGTGCAGAAAGAGGCAACAGACGTGCAGAAAGAGGGAAGAGAGATGCAGAAAGTACATGAGATTTGCAGAATGAGGTCAAGAGAAGTGCAGAAAAAGAAAGAAACATGCAGAAAGAGGCAACAGAAATGCAGAAAGAGGCAAGAGAGCTGCAGAGGGAACCAAGAGTGGCTTGCACACCATTAGTACCAATTTAATACCCACATTTAGCAATAAGTAACACGTGACCATTTTAGGTTTGCAAAGGGCATTCCACCACGCTGTAACACTTGTCGCTGCATTTTTGGTAACGTTTGACCCGTTTCAGCCAGAAACAAGGCTTTTTTTGTTCAAATCTGCAGATTAGGGTGCAGATGATGAATTATGTGGCTAATGCAGAAAATGTATAATTGTGCGAAAGTCGGTGCAGCCAAACAGTCACATAATTCCAGTGGCCCTGCTCATACCTCTGACTAGGTCCACAAGTGCTCTTCAGTGATTCCATCTTTTTTTGTCTCACTGAGTTCATAGTTGAGCTTCTATGGAAACAAGTAAGACTAAACCTGAGGTTACCACTCCACAACACAGACTACCATACCACATAATTACTCTCCATAACACATAATCCCACTCTACATAATTCCTATACACTAAATACCACATACTTTCTATCCACATAATTTCACTGCACAACATACCACATAATTCCACTACACACAACGTACATCCACTTCACTCCACTCCACTCCAAAAACATTAGTAAAAAACTTTTGCATTTACAACGCCAATAGCTTTAATTCTCGCAAATGTGAAACCTATTACATTGCAAACACTTCTTTAACTAGTAGTCGTGTTTGCAGAGTGGTGGAGAAAGGGTACTGGGCCTCCGACCAGCGCTCAGGAATTCCGGTGCGTAGGGCTTACAGGAGGTACCAGTAGGGCTTCTTGGCCCCCAAAGTCCCTCAGGAGTAAATTGGACTTCATCCCCATCCCGTAGTCTGCCAGGAGGCGCATTTGCAGAATGGTGGAGAAAGGGGGGCATGGCCTCCGAAGACGTCTTAGCAATCCCACTGTGCGGGACTTACTGGAGGTAACAAGAGGGGTAGTTGGCCCCCAAGGACATCCTTGGGGGCCAACTGTAGGAGAGTAGGATCTGCTTCTTATAGTTACCCCCACTTTTTGCTGATGTTTCACTGTTTTTGACTTAGTCTGACTGGGATCCTGCTATTCAGGACCCCAGTCTATCTGCTTTCTCCTCTAAATTGATTGCATGTACTTTAGGTAAACTCCATATTGGATTCTGGGGTACCGTTATAAGTCCCTAGTATATGGCATACTATGTACCCAGGGCATAGGTACCCCAGAGGCCTCCCAGGGGCTGCAGCATGTATTATGCCACCCCTGAGAGGCCATTCAAAATGACACAACAGGTCTGCTACTGTAGCCTGTGTAAGGTGGTGCATGCGCCCCTTCCTTAGATATAGGTTCACTATATCTATCCTAATCACTGCACATATAAGCCTATCAGTCACCCCTATGGCAGGCCTTATCAATCCTGAAGGCAGGGTGCTGGGTTTTATGTGAGAGGGTGCCCATGCATGAGCAGAGCCCCTCTGCAGCCTTTGGAACCACTATTCCGGGGTTGTCTGTGATGCAGGCAACCATATACTCTTAAGTGCATTATAACCTCGCGGTAAATGCTAACTTTAAAACGGCTGCAAGGAATTATGTCGTGTTTGGTGTCAAACACCTTGGAATCATACCTCCACACCAGTAACTGGTGTGCGAGGTATGATTCCTCCCTCCTAGAGGGAGAAATATGACAGCACCGGTACACCCGGTACCAGCTTCACAGAGCCCTGGCATCACAAAATGGATGCTGCCAGCCAAAAACACGAGTCTGCCTTCCTGCTGCTGGACGAAACTCTGGCAGGGGAAGGCTTGACAATAGGTTTCCTGTCACAGGGAGGTGTGACCACCTCCCAGACAGGCTTTAGTGTATTGGGGCTGGGTGGGTGCACTCTCAGAGTGCTTTGATGTCTGCACTGGGGGCACATTTGGTGTCCCTGTGCATAGTCCAGCTCAAACCGGTTGCAGGGGCTACCAGACCCTGCTCTGGTGTGAAACTGGACAAAGGACATGGGTGTAGCCACCCCTCTGTCCTGACCCTCCCATAGGTGGGTCCCCAGAGTTTGTCCCACCCCTTCCTTGGGTTTAAAGTAGGAACCCTGACTACAGGACTTTAGATATTACCTGGACTAAACTCTGCTACAGAAACCAAGTAACCTTCGATGATCTATGCTTTGCTGGACGACTGAAGAATCTCCCTTGGAGTAAAGAAGTTACTCCCCTGCAATGCAGGCACCTCAATGCATCTGACCAGTTTGCATCTACGCAGCTCCCGATGGACTCTGAAGATTTTGCAACACAGGAGGTGGGTGCCCAAGCTTTCCTGAGGCCGACTAGTGCTCTCAGCAAACCTGAGACCCGCAGCCCTCGTGGGGACCGTGCAACCTGAATCCCTGGACACCGTGCACATTTGCAGCAGCATATGCTTTTAGGCAGTCCCTGAGGCTGTGCTTTAGGCTACTTGTATTCCAAGCCCGGAGCAGTGTTTCCACCGAAGATTACTGGCCTATACTCCATGAGTGTTCCGTGGGCTGGTATTGTGTGATTCCTCTTGAGGTCCCTTTGCAATCCCTGGTCCGTTGACCTGTGGGTCCCTGAGAAGGCAACTTTAACTTTCAGTGGGCTTCCCTGATTGCTCCACATGTGCTCTGACTCTCCATTGCTTGGGGAGTCCCCAGGACCTTGCTGGTACTCACAGAAGCATCTTTTCTCTGACCGCATGGGTTGCAGTTGCCAAGGCTTGTTGGTCTCCAATCCGGAAACTGACCCCCCAGCACTCGACATCCTTTGTGGGATAGCTCGCCTGCGGAATCTGGTCATCATCGATGTCTCCTGGCCCCCGGGGCTGCAGAGTCAAGCTTCACCTCTACGCACCTGAAGCACCCGACATCGGTGTGCATTCGAATGCTCCGCTCCTGGTCATGTGAAGTGACCCAGACTTTGTCCCCTCTGCTTTCAGGTTCTTCTCATCTCTGATCCAGGCTTGGATCACACCGGACACTTTTCTTCTCCACTGCAGCAGCACTTCTTCGCATCATGCCATTGAAAACGACGAGGGTTTCCGCCACCACTTGACCCCTATGCACCCGGCTCCTCTGGGATAGGTAATTCGGGTACCTCGGTACTCACAAGGGTGCTGGCCTTAGAACCTTCTAAGTTTAACTGGGTTTGCTTGAAGTCCTCTCCGAAGTGTCCTTAAACTCTAAGGGGGATATTAGCAACAACTTGCGATAATTATCGCAAACCGCTTAGCGCGTCTTTTTATCGCGGCGTATCGCTGGATTTTATCGCAGAGATAACACGTTATTAGCAACGTTTATCTCCAATGCGATAAAATATCCAGCGATAGCGGCGAAATGCATGAATATTGCTGGAAATCCAGCGATATTCACGCATTTACGCCATGGTGGACTTAGCCTGACAATCCACCTCCCATTGAACAAACAGGTAAGTTATGTTTTTAGCAGGTGGTAAATTCTAGCAGTAATCGCGCTTAGCGCAAGTTTTTTTATCGCTTCGCGTGCGTTGCTAATAGGGGGAAGTTGTGTTAGCGACTGTTTTCAGTCACTTTTAGTTGGGAACGCCTACCTTGCATGTCATTAGCGATAATTATCGCTGGCATGCAAGGCGATAGGAAAACCGGCCGCTATCGCCAGAAAGCTGTCGCTAACGCCTGTTAGCAACAGCTTGCTGATAGGGCGATAAAAATATCGCCGCTTTAGCGGCAAAAAGTGCCGTTAAAGTGGCGATACTGCCCTTGCTAATATGCCCCTAAATTTCCAACCGTGACTTTCCCATAGAGTTGTACGAAGCTCGCTTCTGTGTTCCAACACTGCACCCGTCCTCCATGGGTCCCCTGTGTCACTACCTTGGGTGGTTCCTTGGGGTCCCAGCGATTCTATGTGCTCTAGGCAGTGTGTCTAGTCAAGTCGTGGTTGTATACCACTTTCTTAATATATGGTTTGTTCTCCCCCTGGAGCCCACTGTATATTGTGCTATTTACTGTCGTTCTAGTACTGTAATATTGTGTGCCTTGTTCTCTAATCTCATAAAGAGGTTAGTAGAGAGTGTTTAGTAATAAATACATATATTTTATATATACCTGGTGTGGTTCTCCTTTCATTTGGTCATTCAAGAGGTTATATACTGGTAAAACAAGCTGCTTTACACTCCTTCAAGACTTAGCCTGAAGGCTGCTCTCCACAGCTACCACTAGGATAGCTTTCTATAAAGGTTGTCTTTAACCTAATCATCAATAAGGGTCATTTGGACTGGTGCAAGGTGCCCACTTTAATTAGTGGACAGCATATACCAGGCCAACTTCTCACATTGGTGTGCAGCGGTTGGGATTGAAGCTTGCTATTGTTTTACCAGATAATCTCAGTGAGTGACTAACTGAAACCACTAAAGGTACTTAGGTACATATAAATCAAGTCTAGAATAAAGTAAGTTCTACTGAACTTGGAGTTGGGTAGCCAAAAGGTCTAGCACACCCTTTTCTCCAACTCAAGAGAGTCTCAGTTCCCACTAGAGTAGGTAGGTGCATACACCACACCACACTAGAATGTCTTCAAGGCCTGAAGTCAGTGACTCCTTGCCTACTAGGTATGACAATCTCACATTCCAAGAATTGAGAAATATGTGTACATCTAGGAAACTGAAGACAGGGAGACATGCAAGCACTCAACGCCTCATAGAGGCTTTGCTGTTAGATGACCTCAGAAAGACCCCAGGGTCTGATGAGGCAGGCAAGTTGGGAGGGGCAGCAGAGGAAGAAAGGCCAGGAAGTGAAAACTTCTATGACCTGGACTCCAATGCTGACCAGGGGATCAAGATGATTCTAACCTGGACAATCCAATTCTTCCTTCAGGTGAGGAAGGCCTCAGTGGCCCTCTCTTTACTCCCCCAGGAAGGGTTAACAGTCTACCAAGAAGATCAAGATCTCCTTCTCAGGAATCTGATCATTCTGGTACTTCTGTAGGGACCTCTGCTTCTCATAAAAGGGAATCCTCTTATGAGAAGAAATGCCAACTGCTTGAGTTTGAGAGAGCTAAGCTCAGAATCAAGAGAGAGCAATTGGCCTTAGATAGGGAATCCCTGGAGCTTCAGAGAGCTTCTCAGAAGTTTGGGCTAGAGCCCCATGGTGGCAGCCACAGTGTCCCTAGAGGTAGAGAAAATACTCATGACCATAGGAACCTGAACAAGATTGTCCCTCCCTACCAGAGTGGGGATGACATCCACAAATGGATAACTGCACTGGAGAGGGCCTGTAAGGTACAGAGGGTCCCTCAGGAGCAGTGGGCAGCAATCTTGTGGCTCTCCTTTGCAGACAAAGGTAGAGACAAGCTCCTCACTGTAAGAGAAGAGGATGCTCATAATTACAAAGTCCTGAAGAGTGCTCTGATTGATGGGTTTGGCCTAACCACTGAACAATACAGGTTAAAGTTCAGAGACACCCAAAAGGCACAGACTCAGGACTGGGTTGACTTTGTTGATTGTGCTACTAAGGCTCTGGAAGGCTGGTTACTTGGCAGTAAGGTGTGTGATTTCAAAGGATTGTATAATTTAATCATGAGAGAACAGATCCTTAATAACTGTCAAAATCAACTGTTGCATCAGTACTTGGTGGACTCTGATCTGACCTCTCCCCAAGAATTGGGCCAGAAGGCAGACAAATGGGTCAGAACCAGGGTGAGGCAGAAGGTTCAGAATCAAGGTGGTGACTCCAAGAAGCAGGATTCTAAAAACTCTGATAAGGGTGGGGAGAAGGGTAAAGACCAGAAGTCTTCTCAAGGGCCCCAAAAATCTACATCTGGTGGGGAGTCGCAATCCAACAAAGGTAAAGGCAAGAAGAAGCCATGGTGTCAAATCTGTAAACAGAAGACCCATTGGACAAGTGATTGTAACAAGTCCAAGGACTCCACTCCAACCACCACTGCCCCTAAGGCAACTGTTCCCCCTAGTTCAGCTCCAAGTGGTGGTGTTCCAAATAAGGGTGTAGTAGGGTTAACCCTGGGATCTGAGATGGACTCTGGCCTAGTCAGAGTTCCAACTCAGGCTATGTTGATCTGTGATGGAGGCATGGATATGGCCTCCTTATTTGTAAGCCCCAGTAATCTGGGCAAATACAGACAACAGCCTATAATCAATGGAAAGGAGGCCTTGGCATTCACGGACACAGGAGCAAGTGTCACAATGGTGACAAAAGATCTTGTGGCTCCTGAGCAAATCATACTTGGTGAGATGTACCAAGTGACCAATGCTAGCAATGTCAGGACAGACCATTCCTTGGCAGTTGTTAATTTCTCCTGGGGAGGGGTAACTGGCCCTAAAAGGTTGTGGTAAGTGCAGACCTCCCTGTTGAATGCTTGTTGGGAAATGATTTAGAAACTTCAGCTTGGGCTGAAGTGGAACTCAGGACTCATGCAGAAATGTTGGGTATCCCTGCAGATGTGTTTGCTATGACCAGGTCACAGGCAAAAATGTCTAACACTGAACAGGTCCTGGATCCTGGAAAAATGGACCAGGCACCTTCCAAGAGAAGGAGCAGTAGGGTTAAGGCAGTGTCTTCCCCCTGCCTCAGAATCCAGATCAGTCTCTTGAGGGAGCTGATCTTAGTCCTGAAGAAGGAACTGTCCCAGATGAGCTTGAACCTGACCAGGTTGAGTTCTTGGGGACAGGGGGCCCTTCCAGGGCAGATCTGAGCCAGGAGCAACTGAGCTGCCCTCTCTTGAACCCCTCAGACAGCAAGCTGCTGCTGAGGCTGCTGGGAGTGCTAGTGGGTTCCATAGGATCTACTGGGATGATGGACTCCTTTACTCAGAGTGTTGAGACCCCAAGCCTGGAGCCACCAGGAGGTTGGTTATACCTCTGAAGTTTAGGAGCTTCCTATTGACACTAGCACATGATATCCCATTAGCAGGTCACCGAGACCAAAACAAGACTTGGGACAGAATTGTCCCTCACTTTCATTGGCCTCATATGTCTGAAGACACCAAGGAGTTTTGTCGCTCCTGTGTCATCTGTCAAGCCAGTGGTAAGGCAGGTAGCACTACAAAGGCCCCCCTGATACCATTACCTGTGGTGGGGGTTCCCTTTGAGAGGGTAGGGATTGACATTGTTGGTCCCCTAGATCCTCAAACTGCATCTGGGCACGGATTTATACTGGTGGTGGTGGACCATGCCACTAGGTATCCAGAGGCAATTCCCCTTAGAACCACCACAGCTCCTGTGGTGGCAAGGGCCCTCCTGGGAATCTTTTCCAGGGTGGGTTTTCCCAAGGAGGTAGTATCAGACAGAGATGCCAACTTCATGTCTAGTTACTTAACTACTATGTGGAAGGAGTGTGGTGTAAATTACAAATTTACCACCCCTTATCACCCACAGTGCAATGGTTTAGTTGAAAGGTTCAACAAAACCTTAAAGGGCATGATTAAAGGTCTCCCAGAAAAGCTTAGGTGCAGATGGGACATACTTTTGCCCTGCCTTCTCTTTGCCTACAGAGAGGTTCCACAGAAGGGGGTTGGTTACAGCCCATTTGAGCTTCTGTCTGGACATCCAGTTAGGGGTCCATTGTGTCTAGTGAAGGAGGGATGGGAGTTACCTCTCAAACCCCCTAAACAAGATATTGTGGACTATGTACTCGGTCTCCGCTCCCGGATGGCTGAGTACATGAAGAAGGCAACTAAAAACCTTGAGCCTAGCCAGGAATTGCAAAAGGCCTGGCATGACCAATAGGCTGTGTTGACTGTTTATCATCCAGGACAGAAAGTATGGGTGTTGGAGCCTGTGGCCCCAGCAGCCCTCCAAGACAAGTGGAGTGGCCCTCATACAATTATTGAGCAAAAGGGAGAGGTTACCTACCTGGTGGACCTTGGAACTCCCAGGAGCCCCCATAGGGTGCTCCATGTCAACAGGCTCAAACCATATGTTGACAGGGCAGACATGGGCTTGCTCATGGCTACTGATGAGGGACAGGAGGAAGAGAGTGATCCACTCCCTGACCTGCTCTCACAGAACCCTGATGATGGTTCAGTAGATGGTGTAGCCTTGGCAGGCAGCCTCGCTGACCAGTAGCAAACTGATTGCAGAAAAGTTCTCAACCAGTTTAGACATATGTTCTCACTGACTCCAAGTCAGACTACCTGGTGCACTCATGAAGTGGACACTGGGGACAGTCTGCCTGTTAAAAATAAGATTTACAGGCAACCTGACCATGTCAGGGACTGCATCAGGACTGAAGTCCAGAAGATGTTGGATTTGGGTGTGATTGAACCCTCAGATAGCCCTTGTGCTAGTCCAGTAGTCTTAGTGCCTAAACCTCACACCCAGGGTGGTAAGAGAGAGATGAGGTTTTGTGTTGACTACAGAGGTCTCAATGCAGTAACTAGGACTGATGCCCATCGAATCCCTAGGGCAGATGAGCTTATAGATACTTTGGCCTCAGCCACGTTTCTGAGCACATTTGACCTGACAGCTGGCTACTGGCAGATCAGACTAGCTGAGGATGCAAAAGCCAAAACAGCATTCTCAACCCCTGGTGGGCACTGCCAATTTCTGGCGATGCCCTTTGGTTTGAAGAATGCACCTGCCACTTTTCAAAGGTTGGTGAACAAAGTCCTTACAGGCCTGGAAGCCTATAGTGCAGCATATCTAGATGATATTGCTGTCTTTATCTCTACCTGGGAGGATCACCTGGTCCACCTGAGAAATGTTTTGGAGGCCCTGCAGAAAGCAGGCCTCACTATCAAGGCCACCAAGTGCCAGATAGGGCAGAGCCAAGTTGTATACCTGGGCCACCTTGTGGGTGGAGGCCAGGTTCAACCATTGCAGAGCAAAATCCAGACCATCATGGACTGGGTTGCTCCAACCACCCAGACTCAGGTCAGAGCTTTCTTGGGCCTGACTGGGTACTATAGGAGGTTTGTCAAAGGATATGGATCCATAGTGACCCCTTTGAATGACTTAACTTCCAGAGAATGCCAAAGAAATTTCAGTGGACAGTCAGCTGTCAAAAGGCATTTGATGACCTGAAGCAGGCCATGCGCACTGCTCCCATTCTGCAAAGTCCTGACTGCTCCAAACAATTCATTGTCCAGACAGATGCATCTGAGTTGGGGGTAGGGACTGTGTTATCACAATTGAACGATGAAGGTCAGGATCAGCCAGTAGCTTTTATTAGCAGAAGGCTGACCCCCAGAGAGAAACGTTGGTCAGCCATTGAGAGGGAAGCCTTTGCTGTGGTTTGGGCCTTGAAGAAGCTAAGGCCATACTTGTTTGGCACTCACTTCATTGTTCAGACAGACCACAAGGCCCTCTTATGGCTAAAACAGATGAAGGGTGAAAACCCCAAACTTTTGAGGTGGTCCATTTCCCTACAGGGGATGGACTATACAGTGGAACATAGACCTGGGAGTAACCATGCCAATGCAGATGGACTCTCCAGATATTTCCATTTAGAACATGAAGACTCAACTGGTCAAGGTTAGTTTAATGTCCTGACGTTTGGGGGGGTTGTGTAGGAGAGTAGGATCTGCTTCTTATAGTTACCCCCACTTTTTGCTGATGTTTCACTGTTTTCGACTTAGTCTGACTGGGATCCTGCTATTCAGGACCCCAGTGTATCTGCTTTCTCCTCTAAATTGATTGCATGTACTTTAGGTACACTCCAGATTGGATTCTGGGGTACCCTTATAAGTCCCTAGTATATGGTATACTATGTACCCAGGGCATAGGTGCCCCAGAGGCCTCCCAGGGGCTGCAGCATGTATTATGCCACCCCTGAGAGGCCATTCAAAATGACACAACAGGTCTGCTACTGCAGCACTGTGTAAGGTGGTGCATGCACCCTTTCTTAGATATAGGTTCACTATATCTATCCTAATCACTGCACATATAAGCCTATCAGTCACCCCTATGGCAGGCCTTATCAATCCTGAAGGCAGGGTGCTGGGTTTTATGTGAGAGGGTGCCCATGCATAAGCAGAGCCTCTCTGCAGCCTTTGGAACCACTATTCCGGGGTTGTCTGTGATGCAGCCAACCATATATACTTAAGTGCATTATAACCTCACGGTAAATGCTAACTTTAAAACGGCTGCAAGGAATTATGTCGTGTTTGGTGTCAAACACCTTGGAATCATACCTCCACACCAGTAACTGGTGTGGGAGGTATGATTCCTCCCTCCTAGAGGGAGAAATATGACAGCACCGGTACACCCGGTACCAGCTTCACAGAGCCCTGGCATCACAAAATGGATGCTGCCAGCCACAGACACGAGTCTGCCCTCCTGCTGCTGGACGAAACTCCGGCAGGGGAAGGCTTGACAATAGGTTTCCTGTCACAGGGAGGTATGACCACCTCCCAGACAGGCTTTAGTGTATTGGGGCTGGGTGGGTGCACTCTCAGAGTGCTTTGATGTCTGCACTGGGGGCACATTTGGTGTCCCTGTGCATAGTCCAGCTCAAACCGGTTGCAGGGGCTACCAGACCCTGCTCTGGTGTGAAACTGGACAAAGGACATGGGTGTAGCCACCCCTCTGTCCTGACCCTCCCATAGGTGGGTCCCCAGAGTTTGTCCCACCCCTTCCTTGGGTATAAAGTAGGAACCCTGACTACAGGACTTTAGATATTACCTGGACTAAACTCTGCTACAGAAACCAAGTAACCTTCGATGATCTACGCTTTGCTGGACGACTGAAGAATCTCCCTTGGAGTAAAGGAGTTACTCCCCTGCAACGCAGGCACCTCAATGCATCTGACCGGTTTGCATCTACGCAGCTCCCGACGGACTCTGAAGATTTTGCAACACAGGAGGTGGATGCTCAAGCTTCCACGAGGCTGACTAGTGCTCTCAGCAAACCTGAGACCCGCAGCCCTCGTGGGGACCGTGAAACCCGAACCCCTGGACACCGTGCACATTTGCAGCAGCATATTCTTTTAGGCAATCCCTGAGGCTGTGCTTTAGGCTACTTGTAGTCCAAGCCTCGAGCAGTGTTTCCACTGAAGATTACTGGCCTACACTCCACGAGTGTTCCGTGGGATGGTATTGTGTGATTCCTCTCGAGGTCCCTTCGCGATCCCTGGTCCGTTGACCTGTGGGTCCCTGAGAAGGCAACTTTAACTTTCAGTGGGCTTCCCTGGTTGCTCCAGATGTGCCCTGACTCTTCATTGCTTGGGGAGTCCCCAGGACCTTGCTGGTCCTCACAGAAGCATCTTTTCTCTGACGGCGTGAGTTGCAGTTGCCAAGGCTTGTTGGTCTCCAGTCCAGAAATTGACCCCCAGCACTCGACATCCTTTGTGGGACAACTTGCCTGCGGAATCTGGTCATTGTCGACATCTCCTGGTCCCCGGGGCTGCAGAGTCAAGCTTCACCTCTTCGCACCTGAAGCACCCGACATCGGTGGGCATTCGATTGCTCCGCTCCTGGTCA
The DNA here is from genome assembly GCA_963921515.1 of Calotriton arnoldi. Taxonomy (NCBI): domain Eukaryota; kingdom Metazoa; phylum Chordata; class Amphibia; order Caudata; family Salamandridae; genus Calotriton; species Calotriton arnoldi. The sequence goes on along the minus strand of CAWUFW010021043.1, from coordinate 103,659 downwards.
CGTGAAGTGACCCAGACTTTGTCCCCTCTGCTTTCAGGTTCTTTTCATCTCCGATCCAGGCTTGGATCACACCGGACACTTTTCTTCTCCACGACAGCAGCACTTCTTCGCATCACGCCATTGAAAACGACGAGGGTTTCCGACACCACTTGACCCCCATGCACCTGGCTCCTCTGGGATAGGTAACTCGGGTACCTCGGTACTCACATGGGTGCTGGCCTTAGAACCTTCTAAGTTTAACTGGGTTTGCTTGAAGTCCTCTCCGAAGTGTCCTTAAACTCTAAATTTCCAACCGTGACTTTCCCATAGAGTTGTACGAAGCTCGCGTCTGTGTTCCCACACTGCACCTGTCCTCTGTGGGTCCCCTGTGTCACTACCTTGGGTGGTTCCTTGGGGTCCCAGCGATTCTACGTGCTCTAGGCACTGTGTCTAGTCAAGTCGTGGTTGTTATACCACTTTCTTAATATATGGTTTGGTCTCCCCCTGGAGCCCACTGTGTATTGTGCTATTTACTGTCATTCTAGTACTGTAATATTGTGTGCCTTGTTCTCTAATCTCATAAAGAGGTTAGTAGAGATTGTTTAGTAATAAATACATATATTTTATATATACCTGGTGTGGTTCTCCTTTCATTTGGTCATTCAAGAGGTTATATACTGGTAAAACAAGCTGCTTTACATTCCTTCAAGACTTAGCCTGACGGCTGCTCTCCACAGCTACCACTAGGATAGCTTTCTATAAAGGTTGTCTTTAACCTAATCATCAATAAGGGTCGTTTGGACTGGTGCAAGGTGCCCACTTTAATTAGTGGACAGCATATACCAGGCCAACTTCTCACCCCAACTACCCCTCCTATTACCTCCAGTAAGTCCCACACAGCAGCATTGCTAAGTTCGAAGAGCAGGCCACGCCCCCTTTGCCCACCACCCTACAAACGCGCTCCCTGGTGCGCTCTTGGATGGGGATTGAATTCCCCTTCGCTGCTGGGGGTCCTTTAGGGGCCAACTAGCCTACCTCTTACCTCCAGTAAGCCCCACGCAGTGGAATTGCTGAGAGGTAGACAAAGGCCATGCCCCCTTTCTCCACCCCTTGGCAAACGCACCCCCTGGTGTGTTGTTAGTAGGGGAATTAATTCCCCTTGAATACTGAGGGTCCCTGGGGGCCAACTAGCCCACCAGGTACCTCCAATATATGCCACAGAGCTGGATTGCAGAGAGGTGGTCCGAGGCCACGCCCCCTTTTTACACCACTCTGCAAACGCACCTCTTGGCGCACTGGTGCTCTGGGGATGAAGTCCACTTGTGTCCTGAGGTCCTCAGGACACAAGAGGACCTCATCGCCCTACCACCAGTGTGCCAAGAGGCGCGTTTGGAGAGTGGCGTAAAAAGGGGCGTGGCCTCGGACCACCTCTCTGCAACACAGCTCTGTGGCGCATACTGGAGGTACCTGGTGGGCTAGTTGGCCCCAGGGACCCTCAGGATTCAAGGGACTTAATCCCCCAATTTACAATGCACCAGGGGCGCGTTTGCACACTTGTTCTGTCAGGCCCCACCCCCTCCCTGCACCACTGTGCAAACGCGCCCCTGGCGCATTGTAGTTGGGGGATTAAGTCCCCTTGAATTCTGAGGGTCCCTGAGGGCCAACTAGCCCACCAGGCACCTCCAGTAAGAGCCACAGAGCTGCATTGCGAAGTGGTCGGAGGCCATGCCCCTTTGTACATCACTCTGCAAACGCAGCTTCTGGCACCTAATGGGGGTACCTGGTGGGCTAGTTGGCCCCCAGGGACCCTCAGTATTCAAGGGGAATTAATTCCCCATCTATCAACGCGCCAGGGGGCGCGTTTGCAGAGTGGTGGAGAAAGGGGGCGTGGCCTCCGGCGAGATGCCGGCTTTTTTTCTTGCTTTTTTTTTCACAAGGGGGGCTGTGTGGCCCCCCTTTTTTAAACCCCATCCCCCAGGGCCTGACCCCTATTTATTTATTTTTTTAATTTAAAAAACGGGAAGGGGGCCGCGTGGCCCCCTCTCCCGAGGCCAATTTCGGCCCAGGGGACCCCATCCCCCGGGGCATGGCCAGACTTTTTTTAATTTTATTTTTTTTATATGGAGGGGGGCCGCGTGGTCCCCCTCCTCAGGCCAATTATGGCCCCAGGGACCCCATCCCCCGGGGCCGGCCTTTTCGTTTTTTTTAATTGTTTTTTGTAATAGAGGGGAGGGGGGCCGCGTGGCCCCCCTTCCGGGCCACTTCTGGCCCCGGGGACCCCCTCCCCCGGGGCCTGGCCTCTCTGTTGGGGACCGTGGGGGGAGCCCCAATGCCCCCACGGTCCCGCTGGCTCCCCGCCTTTGTAACTATAACATCCCTGAAACCTATGGTTTTTTCAGTGAATTTCAAAGGTTTTTTAAATGCTATTTCTAATTATAATGTTCATTAAACCTATCTGCTGTGCGATCCAATATACAAGCTGGTGCTTGTAGTGTTGTGGACAGTGGACGCAACCATGTTACCTCAGGCAGTGGGGAAGATCTCGGTCATGAACCTGTGTCGTCGCCCCCTGTAAGCGGAAGCGCAGTGGGCTGGTCCAACGTATGCCACTCCAGCATAGAAGTGTGAATAAATAGGCCGGGGTTCTGGGCGTGGTTCACTTGTGTGAAAGCCAACGCATCTGCCAGAGCTGCGACCCTCAACCTGCCATGTGGCTGCCGCCATGACCGCGGGCCTCCTCGACACAAGCCCCCTGCAAACACAGCGGCACAGCACTGCACAGTTATGTCTGTATAGACTACTGCCTTCGATCTACACTGCGGACAGCAGGGCTCACAATTCAGATTGAGTCGCGATTCCAGATGACGCAGTCCAGTAGGCATGACACATTGCTTCCAGTGCGGCCCACCCGGACCACGCATCATCGCAGGCTGCGTACACGCTGAGCGCCAGAGGTACCACTAACTCAGTGCACCACAAGTAAACGCCACGTGGCCTTATTAAGGCAGAATTCATTAAACAAAACACTTTGCTACCAGTGCGGCCCCACGGACCACGCATCATCGCAGGATGCGCACACGCTGAGTGCTTCAGGTGCCACTAGCTCACTGCACCATAAGTCATCGCCATGTACCCTTAAACCTACATAATATCCTTTTAGTATCCTTGCTTCAAGAACTTTTTTAATATCAATTATAGCTTTAGTACAATGACCAAATTCATCTTGCAAGTCCAAAGGAACACTGAATGGCAGTCTACACTGGGGATAGCAGAGCCCTCAATTCGAATTCAGTTTTGATTTATTTATTGCAGCATGAACTGTACTTTATGTCGTTGGATTTTCTCAAGAGGAAGTCACAAAAAGCATTCCTCGATGTCTGTGCTGACTACTGCCTTCGATCTACACTGCGGTCAGCAGAGTTCACCATTCAAATTCAGCCTTGATTTATTAATTGGATAGAGAATTGTACTCTATGTCGTTGAATTTTCTCAAGAGGAAGTGACAAAAAGCTTTCCTCGATGTCTGTTCACTGCCTTCGATCTACACTGCGGACAGCAGGGCTCACAATTCAGATGGAGTTGCGATTGCAGATGACGCAGTCCAGTAGGCAACAGACATCATCACTAGCTGTGCACACGCGGAATGCTTCTGATGCTCCTACCTCAGTCCACCACAACTGATGGACCCTTTATGACAGAATTTGTTGTGTATGATTTCAGATCTGGTGCCCCTAACTTAGTGTACCACAAGTCATGGACCCTTTATGATTGAATCTATGTGTGTGATCTGATGATTACTGTTGTACTTGTTACCAGCACCAACCATTCCCGGAGGGCTGGCTTACACTCACCCCACACGCATCCAGCACAGACATCACTGGACATGTGACCCTGGTAATAAAAAGGAGTCGAGTGCACGTGCTCGTACCCAGTTCCACTATCTATCTGTGTCTGTGTGTTCATTATGTATGCAACATGCTGCCCCTGGGCCCTACCACATTACATTGTGCTCTGGACAGCATATGCAACCAACTTACCTTTGACAGTGGGAGAAAACTTTGGTTATGTAACTTTGTCTCGATCATTGTACAAGTACGTACGTAGAGACTGGATGATTAGAGGACTGCAAGGAGAGTGTATAGTGAATTTATAAGTGTGTGGGGATTGGCGGAGTGATTGTATAAGTACATATGTTGGCGCACCCTAACTCCGACAACGAGCTTGTCTCTAATTGGCTGCCCTCCATGTCCCAAAAACTGAAATTTGGATTTTGCATGGCCCAGTATTGCTACAGCTGCAATACTCCACTGAATGTGCAATAAACATTCACACCCACACAGATGAGTCATGTCCACCATCTTTCTTTTGTGGAACTATGGATGAATGTAGGGTCAGTGATTCCCCGTACCTTCCATGTTGGCCATGTTCAGGGACTTGGCTCACAGAGTGACACATTGACGCTTGCGACCCGGGTGACGGCAGCACTACAACAAGAACACCCGCATGGCCCAGTGTTGCAAGATTTTTTAAGCATTCTCTAGCCCAAAGACAACCAAAAAGTAGCCCAAACTAGCCCAATATTGCTACTTTAAGGAAGGAGGGGCAGGGACATCGTCAAGCAGGCGGTGAATGGATTGGAATTGATGTTGCAGCAGGCTGCCAAGTAAATATTTGTCTAATAAAGCGCTTTAACATACTAGTTTGCTGGAGCGCTGTATATATATTTATAATCTGGCAACTAGCACAAACCTAAATTTTACCGCACAACCGGGAAAAATATAGCCCAATTGCGCGTGATCTAGCCCAATCTGGCAACAGTGCCGCATCAGTTGATTCCTCATACAGCTCACGATGGAGCTACGCCCATAACTCCGGAGTCATTCTTCACAGCCTCACGCAGGACTGGCATACGCCAGGCCAGGCCAGCCCAGCCCACTCCGCTTACGCTTACAGGGAAGGACAACAACGCTACATGGCCCAGATTTTCATTGCAGTGATCTGCTGGTCACACCCTATTTGTCAGTACGCCACAGCCACTCCCTCACGGCTAGTATACACCCACACCACACCCATCCAGCACAGGCGTCACAGGACATGTGACCCTGCCAATAAAAAAGACCAGGCGCACGTGCTCGACGCCATTTCAGAGTTGCTCACACCGGATGCACTGCGGTCGACACAGGCACACCGGCACGGGACGGTGACTTTCGGTCCACTGAGGTATGGGTACCGTAACTGCTGAGCGGGTGTACAGCCTGCGGTGATGGCCCGACCTGGCGGTCTGGACAGCTCAGGTTTTGTGTGCCCTGCTGGACCGCAGTGTAGGCCTGAGCCACTGGACAGGGAGGCCTACCACCATGTGCGTGGCCTCACTGTTCACTGAGTTAGTGGCACCACAAGGACTGAGCGGGTGTGCAACCTGCGATGATGATAGGTGCAGTAGTATGTCCTCTGGCATGGCAAAATCAAGACGCAGCACCAAATGTGAGACCTGTTGACCTGCGGAGCGGGACTGCATGATGCGGAGGGTGCCCTGTCCGCGAAAAGGTGAGCAGTGAGGCCTGGGTGCGCAGCGGTGGGCAAATATGTCTGGGTGGCGGGAGTGGATACACAAAGGCGGCACAGCGATTTAGGCGTACGCAGTCATATATACTCTCCCATTACTAATTCTGTACTATGTTTAGATGTGGGAGCTTGAGGGCTCACTGTCCCTCTTCATCTCTTCCTTTCTCTCCTTCACACTCTTTCTCTCTCTCTTCTTCTCTCACTCTTTCTCTCTTTCTCTTTGTCTTCCTCTCACTCTTTCTTTCTTTTTCTCTCTCTCTTCCTCTCACTCTCACTGTTTCTCTCTTTCTCTCTGTATTCCTCTGACTCTTTCTTTCTTTTTCTCTCTGTCTTCCTCTCACTCTTTCTTTCTCTCTCTATCTCTCTTTCTCTCTCCTTTGATGGACGCATGACGCACAATCTTATCTTGCTTTTTGTCTTGCAGGCCTGCAATGAAGCGTGGCCATCCTGCAATCAACACTCAACCTGAATTGTGAGCTCCGCTCTCCGCGTGTACACAACGGGTGAGGAGGTTTCTTCGGCACGTGGTGGACCCTCTTCGACACACGCCGGTGGTGTAAGGTGAGCAGAGAGGCTTGTTTGCGCAGCGGCGGGCAGTGGGAGTGGATGGGGTGCAGCAGCCTGGGTGCGCAGCGGCACGCAGTCACCTCCGGGCAGTGGGAGTGCATGGGATGCAGCAGCCTGGGTGTGCAGCGTCTGTCATACACCTCTGGGCAGTGGGAGTGGATGGAGTGCAGCAGCCTGGGTGTACAGCAGCGGGTAGACACCTCTGGGCAGTGGAAGTGGATGGGGTACACTAGCCTGGATACACAAAGGCGGGACAGCGATTTAGGCATACGCAGTTGTATGTACTCATCCATTACTGATTCCATTTTTATGTTTCAGATGACTAAGCTTGAGGGCTGCCCTATATCCCGGCACGTGGTTTGAGACACACCGGTGACAGAAAGGTGAGCTGTGAGGATTTTCTCCACAGTGTCAACACTCACTCTCCCTCTCCATCTCTTCCTTCCTGTCACTCACACTCTTTCTCTCTCTCTCTATCTCACTCTCTATCTCTTCCTTTCTCTCTCTCACACTCTTTCTCTGTCTCTTGCTCTCTCTCTCATTCTTTCTTTCTCTCTCTTTCTCTCTCACTCTTTCTCTCTCTTTTCCTCTCTCTCACACTGTTTCTCTCTTCCTCTCTCTCACACTGTTTCTCTCTTTCTCTCTTCCTTGTATCTCACTCTTTCTCTCTTTCTCTGTCTTCCTCTCTCTCACACTTTCTCTCTTCCTCACTCTCACTCTTTCTCTCTCTCTCTTCCTTTCTCTCACTCTTTCTCTCTCTCTCTTCCTCTCTCTCACTCTTTCTCTCTCTCTTCCTCTCTCTCACTCTTTCTCTCTCTTTCTGTCTCTCACTGTTTCTCTCTCTCTTCGTCTCTCTCACTCTTTCTCTCTGTCTTCCTCTCACTCTTTCTTTCTTTTTCTCTCTCCCTTCCTCTCACTCTTTCTTTCTCTCTCGCTCTCTCTTTCTCTCTCCTTTGATGGACGAATGACGCACAATCCTATCTTGCTTTTTATCTAACAGGCTGTGATTCACGAATCGACGTCCCCCCCACACCACCACAGCTGAACGCGTGTACAAACTGCGATGATACGTGGCCATCCTGACAATGCCTGACAAAGTTGCTTCAGCACGTGGTGCACCCTCTTACACACACGCCGGTGGCGGAAGGTGAGCAGAGATACTTCTTTCCGCAGCAGCGGGCAGTCACCTCTGGGCGGTGGGAGTGGATAGTGTGCAGCAGCCTGGGTGCACAAGAGCGCACATACACCTCTGAGCAGTGGGAGTGGATGGGCTGCAGCAGCCTGAGTGCGCATTGCCGAAACATAATTAGGCGTGTGCAGTTGTATGTACTCTGCAATTACTAATTCTATACTATCTTTCAAATCACTAAACTTAAGAGTGCACTATGTCCTGGCACGTGGTTGGAGACACACCGGAGGCACAAAGGTAAGCTGCAAAGATTTTCTCCAGTGTCAACACTCCCTCTCCATCTCTTCCTTTCTCTCTCTCACACTTTCTCTCTTTCTCTGTCTGTTCCTCTCTCTCATTCTTTTTTCTCTCTCTTCCTCTCTCTCACTCTTTCTCTCTCTCTTTCTCTCTACCTCTCTCTCACACTGTTTCTCTCTCTCTCTTTTCCTTGTATCTTACTCTTTCTCTCTCTCACTCTTTCTCTTTCTCTGTCTTTGTCTGTCTTCCTCTCTCTCACTCTTTCTCTCCTCTCTCTCACTCTTTCTCTCCTCTCTCTCACTCTTCCTCTCTCTCACTCTTTCTCTCTCTCTTCCTCTCTCACTCTTTCTTTCTCTCTCTCTCTCTCTTCCTCTCTCACACTATTTCTCTCTTTCTCTCTCTCACTCTTTCTCTATTTCTTTGTCTTCCTCTCTCTCTCACTCTTTTTTTATTTCTCTCTTTCTCCCTCACTCTTTCTCTCTTTCTCTTTCTCTTTCTCCTTTGCTGGACGAATGACGCACCATCTTATCTTTCTTTTTGTCTTACAGGCTGTGATTCACAAATGGTCCAGCGATGACACGACATGGCTGTACATAGTTTTATTTGTTGTTGTTTTGTTTTAATAAAATGTTTTATATGTAAATCCATACATGACTAAGATTCTTATTTGTCCAACCTAACGTAGCTGTCACATTTGTTTGTGGGGGGTGGGGGTGAGGGGAGATGGCGGACAAGGAGCTCCTACTGGGGGATGTCGGAGCAGTGTTGGGTGTCCGACCTGCATGATCGTTGCCTCCATCTGTTCTCAGAGACTTAAGAGCCGGCGGTCTGGCTCATAGATGAAGAACTGCGAGCCGACTAGCAGGCTCATAGAGGGAGAACCGCGGCCCATCAGTTCGCAGAGGAAGAGCTGTGGGCCAGCTCGCAGAGGAACACCTGCGGGCCGACTAGTATAGGGAAAGGTGCGGGCCATCGGCTTCCAAAGGGATAGCTGCGGAACACTTATGTGGGGAGAGGGAGCGTGAAGAGCGTATCTCGCAGAGAGACACCTCCGGTATATTTCCAGTATGGGCTTCACAGATACAACTGCGGACCCGAGAACTCGCACCCGAAGAGCTGTGAGCCGACAAGAGGTTCGCAGAGGCAGACTTGCGAGCCCAAGTATGTTGTTGGAGGTATGCTGTTGATGGTGGAAAAGGGTGCGTTACCTGCTGATGTAGGGAGACGCAGCGTGAAAGCGGTATCTCGCACAGACAGAGCTCCGGCATATTAAATTGCCCCCGGGACCTTTCTTTTATATTTTCACTCGATGCGAGGCACAAGATGGCTGCTAACACTTTCTGGTTTGAATTGTTAGCAGCCAATCAGAGGCAAGCTCGTGCTCGGGAGTTAGGCACAGTCCAGATATATATATCTTTTTTTCCCTTTAATATCTCAAAAACTACTGAACAGATTTACACCATTTCCACAAAACCGCGCTTTCTGCACCAAGACCTTTCTCCCTGCCAAATTTGCAATTCTTTCTTTGTCACACAGTACATGTAATGCACGGCTCTCATCAAGAATGGAATCAGTAATGGCACAATTTCCCTGTTGCTCCACACATAAATACATGTAAAGAACAAATCAGAATAGTTCCTTTATTTTTTCAAATTGCAAAACTTCTCTCTATTGGTTATTTTTGAACTTTCCATATAAACAGTTTTTAAAAATTTAACAACACATACAGGTGAGAAGTTCAACATATTCTATCAAAAAACTTTCTAGAACATTCTACGACACGTGCAGGTTAAAAGTTCATAATTTTTTCAAACCTAACGATATTTTTTTGCAACATTTTCTCGAACATTTAAGGGCACGTGCAGGTTAAAAGTTCACCATTGTTTTAAGTTCGAACAGTGCCTTCCAAATGCAAGTAGCAGGTGTGGTTGAACTGAGCAAATTTTATCCTATCATATGAACTCTACGTTGAAACTGCTTTTTATTAACCAATGACAAAGATGCTTTTCGACAAACTAATATGCACCCTACTTTTTAGTAAACAATGTTTTTCATCTCCCAATCAGTTATCGTTTTGTATGAGAAAAAAGTAGTTCCCCATCTTTAAACATATCTCTTATTCTACGAACGGACTGCATGAGCTACAGACATCTATCCATATCTTCCAGCTACACCTTCAAAATGCTAGTGTGGATCGTAGGACATAGCTATGTTTTCTGGTGCAAGAGGTATGCAGAACAGAGACGTATTGACTTAGACCTAGGTTTACAAAATGTGGACATTAAATGGTTTGGACAGAGAGGATTGAAGTGGCACCAATTACTCCCTTTGGTTAAAACCTGTTTGCATCTCCAACTCCTGACCTCATGATTGTGCACTGTGGTGGAAATGACCAAGGCACATTGACTGGGGTAGGTTTGGAAATGCTAATGAAGGACACCTTTAGACAATTGATGTTGCTTTTGCCTCAAACTGTCTTTGTATATTCCAATATATGCCAAAGACAGAAGTGGAAATGGTCAAACAAATTTTGTCCTCAGATTGAAAAATCTAGGAAGAATGTCAACCAAGCTGTGTCTGCATACCTCAGAGACCATAGAATGGGGTCGATCTACAACAACAACACATGTTATGATATGGCTGATATCTACAGAAGTGATGGAGTACACTTCACAGATCAGGGAAATCGAGTTATTCTGAATAACCTGAAGCTGTGCATCCGCACTTATATGTAGCTCCAACGAATAAACACAAAGGCTCTTTTTAGAGCCGCCTTATATTCCCAATATCGGTTCGCAGACTGACAACTGCGATCCGGCTAGCACAGGGAGACCTGCGGGCCGTCGGGCAGCCTCGCAAAGGGAGAGCTACGGCCTGTGGGCTCAGCTCGCACAGAGAGAGCTACGGGCCATCGGCTCGTAAACGCAGAGCTGTGAGCCAATGGACTGTTAGTGTTTTATGGTTTAGGGTAGTGCAGTGGTGTTTGTGTAGTGTAGGGGGTCCTGATTTGGGTAGTGTTTTAGGGTTTACGGTAGTGCAGTGGTGTTTGTGTAGTGTAGAGGGTGGTGCTGGGGGTACATTTAGGGTAGGGCAGTGGTCTTTACGTAGTGTAGGGGTCCTGCTGTGAGTAGTGTTTTAGGGTTTAGGGTAGTGCAGTGGTGTTTGGGTAGTGTAGAGGGTCGTGCTGGGGGTAGCGTTTTACGGTTTAGGGTAGTGCAGTGGTGTTTCTGTAGTGTAGGGGGTCGTGCTGGCAGTAGTGGTTTAGTGTTTAGTTATGTAGTGCAGTGGTGTTTGGGTAGTGTAGGGGGTCGTACTGGGGTTATGTTTTAGGGTTTAGGGTAGTGCAGTGGTGTTTCTGTAGTGTAGGGGTCGTGCTGGGGGTAGTGTTTTAGAGTTTAAGGTAGTGCAGTGGTGTTTCTGTAGTGTAGGAGGTCGTGCTGGCAGTAGTGGTTTAGTGTTAGAGGGGACCTCATTAAAATAAAACGCGGGAACCCGCGACCTCAGCGCGAATTGCGCCATTTAAAAAAAAAAAAAAAAAAATGCTTTTTTTGGCCCTGGGGTCCTTCTGGGACCCCCTGAGCAGTCCTAGGGGGTCACGGTGTTTCTACCCTGCCCCCTTCTCTTGTTTTATACCTTTGTTTCTCTGTTTTCTAGTGACTCGCTTCTACCGAGCCACAAGATGGCTGCCAACACTTCCTGGTTTGGAGCGTTTGCAGCCAATCACAGTGAAGCTCATGCACGGAACTTAGGCTCCGCCCAGATATTGAAACTTTTATTTTTCTTATTTCTCAGCAACCACTGAACGGATTTACACCATTTTACAAAAGGTCGCTTTCTGAGCCAAGCACTACCTTTTTGCCAAATTTGGGGTAATTCTGTTCAGTAGTTTCGACTGTAGCCTTTCACAAAGTTTCCTATGGGAAATTGATTTTTTGACTCTTATTTTTTGTATTTCTCAAAAACTACTGAACGGATTTACCCCATTTAAAAAAAGGTCGCTTTCTGAACCAAGCTCTACCTTTCTGCCAAATTTGAGGTAATTCCGTTCAGCAGTTTGGGCTGTAGCTCGTCGCAAAATTTCCTATGGAAATTAACATGGAGAAAACGCGTTTTGTGCCCCCTCTTTTTTCTCAGCCCCCGCTTGACAAATCATGCCCAAACTTTCAAGATAGGAGCTAACCTAACAAGTGCAACTTTTTGCAAAATTTCATAGAGATTCATCAAACGACGCCAAAGTTATTAGCAAATCAAAAAATGCTTTTCCTATGGAAACTAGGTTGTAACTATAACTACCTACTGGCGACCGCCAGTAAGTAATATATATATATGCTGCCGTCTCGTTGCTTGTTTACATCCGTCGCACACCTAATCAGGGGGCGCGTCGTCGTCGCGGACCAACCAAGCAAGGTCCGATTAATTGCCAACTTAGCCTCGCAAACAAGGAATGACGATGCCGTGTTCTGGCGTTTCGCCTGCCCAGCAGGCTTGCTCACCAACCAAGCCTGTTGGGCTGGCGAAACGTGTCCGAACAGCCGACATTAAAGTATAATTCTTTGGCCAGAACACAGCGTCGTCATTCCTTGTTTGCGAGGCTAAGTTGGCAAATATATATTATCTACTGGCGGTCGCCAGTAGATAGTTATAGTTAGGACCTTTATCCATAGGAAATCCGCAACATTCTATTCCCAATAAGTTTGGCGTCGTTTGACGAATCATCCCGAAATTTTCAAAACTAGTGGGGCGCTCCGGTCAGCTCCTGTCTTGAAAGTTTCGTGGTGATTCATCAAGCGGGGGCTGAGAAAAAAGGGTGGTCCCAAAACGCGTTTTCTCCATGTTAATTCCCATAGGAAATTTTAGCCACGGCTACAGCACGAACTGCTGAACGGAATTGCACCAAATTTTGCAAAAGGTAGCGCTTGGTTCAGAAAGCAACCTTTTTTAAATGGTGTAAATCCGTTCAGTAGTTGCGGAGAAATTCAAAAAATAAGAGTGAAAAAAACGATTTCCCATAGGAAACTTTATGCAAGGCTACAGCAAAAACTGCTAAACGGAATTACATCAAATTTGGCAAAAAGGTAGTGCTTGGTTAAGAAAACACACTTTTTAAAAATGGTGTAAATCCGTTCAGTAGTTGCTGAGAAATCCAAAATAAAAGTTTCGATATTTATGGCCGCGGTGGATCCGCGCACCCTCCCGACCTCGAGCTGCATGCTAATTGGCTGTCAACACTCCAAATCAGGAAGTGTTGGCAGCCATCTTGATGGCCCTGGGGACCGCCACCCCCCAGGGCCGGCTCCTGCAGTGTACCGGGGTGCCTACCCCCGGGACACTGTAGTTTGCTATGAAAGGACGGGAGCCTCGCGGCTCCCGTCCTGTCATAGAAAACTGCTTTGGATATTGGAAGAGAGAGCAGGAAACCTGCTCTCTCTTCCAATATCCAAAGCAGATTGCTTTTCCACACGGGGAGCTGCATCTTAGCAGCTCCCCATGTGGAAAAGCAATGCCGGCTCCCGAGGGACGCGGGGAGCCGGTGGGACTGTGGGGGGATCCCCCCACAGTCCCCAACGGAGAGGGTCAGCCCCGGGGGATGGGGTCCCTGGGGCAAGTAGTAGCCCGGGAGGGGGGCCACGCGGCCCCCCTCCCCAAAATGAAAAAAAAAAAATGTTTTTAAAAAAAGGCCGGGCCCCGGGGGATGGGGTCCCCGGGGCCATAAGTGGCCTGAGGAGGGGGGCAACGCAGCCCCCTCCATAAGTTTTATTTAAAAAAAAAGAAGGCCATGCCCCGGGGATGGGGTCCCGGGGCCGATTAAGGCCTGGGGAGGGGGCCACACGGCCCCCTTCCAATTTTTTTATATTAAAACAAAATATTAGGGGGCAGGCCCTGGGGGATGGGGTCCCCAGGGCCAAAAATTAGAAAAAGAAGGGGGCCACACAGCCCCCTTCTTAAAAAAACAACAAAAAAAACACCGACATTGCGCCGGTGGCCACGCCCCTTCTTTCACCACTCTGCAAACGCGTCCCCTGGCGCGTTTGCAGATGAGAGCGAATTCCCCTTGAATACTGGGGGTCCCTGAGGCCAACTAGCCCACCAGGAACCTCCAGTATGCGCCAGGGGCTGCGTTGCAGAGAGGTGTTCTGAGGCCATGCCCCTTTTACACCTCTCTGCAACGCAGCTCTGTGGCGCATAATGGAGGGAGCTGGTGGGCTAGTTGCACCCCAGGGACCCTCAGGATTGAAGGGGAGTTAATCCCACGACTTAAAACGCGCCACGGGCGCGTTTGCACAGTGGTGAAGGGAGGCGGCGGGGCTTGAGATGACATGTGTGCAAACAGGCCCCGTGGCGTGTTTTAAGATGGGGAATTAAATCCCCTTCAATCCTGAGGGTCCCTGGGGGACAACTAGCCCACCAGGTACGTCCAGAAAGCACCACAGAGCTGCGTTGCAGAGAGGTGCAAAAGGGGCGTGGCCTCTGAACACCTCTCTGCAACGCAGCTCTCTGGCTCATACTGGAGGTATCTGGTGGGCTAGTTGGCCCCTAGGGACCCTCGGGATTGAGGAGGAATTAATTCTCCAACTTAAAACGCGCCACAGGGCGTGTTTGCAGACATGTCACCTCAGGCCCCACCCCCTTCCTTCACCATTGTGCAAATATTCCTCTAAAATCAGCCGAACTACGAATTCTGATTTACTCACCTGTTATCAGGAGAGAACCCAGTGCTGCATCGTTTAGCCCAGCACTGACCCTGAAAAGTAATTCTAACTGTACTTACCAGTAACTTGAATTTCCTTCCATAGGCTAATATTGACTGGTTTCACTTGGAAATTCTTCTACGTGTGGAGTTTTGGAACTTTATAATATTCCTCTAAAATAAGCCGAACTACGAATTCCGATTTACTCACCTGTTATCAGGAGAGAACCCAGTGCTGCATCTTTTAGCCCAGCACTGACCCTGAAAAGTAATTCTAACTGTACTTACCAGTAACTTGAATTTCCTTCCATAGGCTAACATTGACTGGTTTCACTTGGAAATTCTTCTAAGTGTGGAGTTTTGGAACTTTATAATATTCCTCTAAAATCAGCCGAACTACGAATTCCGATTTACTCACCTGTTATCAGGAGAGAACCCAGTGCTGCATCTTTTAGCCCAGCACTGACCCTGAAAAGTAATTCTAACTGTACTTACCAGTAACTTGAATTTCCTTCCATAGGCTAACATTGACTGGTTTCACTTGGAAATTCTTCTAAGTGTGGAGTTTTGGAACTTTATAATATTCCTCTAAAATCAGCCGAACTACGAATTCCGATTTACTCACCTGTTATCAGGAGAGAACCCAGTGCTGCATCTTTTAGCCCAGCACTGACCCTGAAAAGTAATTCTAACCGTACTTACCAGTAACTTGTATTTCCTTCCATAGGAATCCATTGTCTGGTTTTCAGCAGAAAAGTTTCAAAGTGTCGATTTTCACAAACTACAAATATTCCTTAAAAATCGCCTGTATGACTTAAACGCATTCTTTCAATTGTTTACAGGAGATGCACCAGTGCTGGATCCAGGATCCACCACTGAGTAAGAAAAAGTAACGATAACACTACTTACCATGTGATAATATCATGCATCTTCTCACACCCTAATATAACTTTTGATACACCCACTCTAAATTACAGACTGCAATTCTCAAAACCATAGACACTCCAACACCAATAACTACATACCCACTCACTGATTCTTAGGTCTACACACACATCCACTCACTCACCTGTACAGTCACTCATACTTACGGTCACTCAGTACAGGACTATCATATGCACTCATATACCTACATAGACACTCACACACCGCCACTCATCCATAGAGGTACTCACACACCTAGTCAGTCATGCAAATAATTAATCACACTGCCATTTACTCACCTATACAGTTATACACACACCAGCTCACTTACTCATACAAATACTAGCACATTCTTACGCTCTTATACAATCACTAATACAAGTACACACTCATCCATACAGCCACTCTCACAATCACACACTCTCACTTATACCCATTTATATACTCCAACACACATATATACTGCCTTTCACATATGTAGTTACTCACACATGTACCACTGAGATATACATTCACTCACTAACACACCCATACACACACTCACCCACCCATACAGTCCATCACAGATGCACTCTTGAAACCATGCACCCAGTGAATCACCCACTGATACATCTATGTGCAGTCACACACCCCCCATCCACACAAACACTCAGGCACCCATACAGATACTCAGACAACCAATCAATAACTCATATAGACACTCATGTAGCTATTTGCAAACCCATGCAGCCACTTACATACCAACAGACAGACGGATAAAGACATTCACACAGTTTAGTCACTAACCCATGCATTTAGTAAGATACGTTTAATCACTCACTTATAGAGTCAGTCACGCACCTACTAAATCATCCATCCAGACACTTATACACCCACTCATTATTCAATACACCTTGGCATATATATTAAACATATTTAAACTTTATAGAAACACACAGTCACTGCATGATGTCATCAGTGATGTCATTTGAGATGTCATCAGTGATGTCATCAGTGATGTCACTGACCATGTCATGAGTGATGTAATATGTGACGTCATCAGCAGTGCATTGCGGGGCGCGAGTTATAGTTAGCTGAACTAACTATAACATGGGAATTTCACGGGTTTTGTACGAGTGCAATGTCCAACTAACTATAACTGTCCCTAAAACCTATGGTTTTTTCAGTGAATATATATATATATTTTCACTGAAAAAACCATAGGTTTCAGGGGCGTTATAGTTAGTTGGACATTTCACTCGTACAAAACCATAGAAATTCCCCCGTTATAGTTAGTTCAGCTAACTATAACTCGCGCGCCCGCAATGCACTGCTGATGACGTCACATATTACATCACTCATGACATGGTCAGTGACATCACTGATGACATCGCTGATGACATCATCCACGTGAAAATCTGCATTTAAAAAACCTTAGAATACACTGAAAAAACCATAGGTTTTAGGGACAGTTATAGTTAGTTGGACATGTCACTCATACAAAACCATAGAAATTCCCCCGTTATAGTTAGTTCAGCTAACTATAACTCGCGCCCCCGCAATGCACTGCTGATTACGTCACATATTACATCACTCATGACATGGTCAGTGACATCACTCATGACATCACTGATGACATCTCAAATGACATCACTGATGACATCACTGATGACATCATCCTTGCGATAGAGTGGCAGACCTCCTCTCACCCTAATATAACCTTTGATACACACACTCAAAAATACAAACTAACATTTTCAAAACAATGGACATACCAATACCAGTTACAACACACCTATTCAGTAATTCCAAGATTCACACACACATCCACTCATTCACCAACAGTCCCTATACAGTCACTCATACATGTACTCACTCATCATATGTACTCATACACCTATACATCCTGTTACACACCGCCACTCATCCATAGAGTTACTCACACACATAGTCACACATGCAAACAAAGTATCAAACATCCATTTACTTGCATATACAGTTATACACACACTACCACACTTACTTCTACAGAAACTTACACATACTTACACATACTTACTCTCTTAAACAATCACTTATAGAAACACCTACTTATTTGTACAGGAACTCTTCCAATCTCTCACTCTCACATATACTCACTTATATACACCAATACTCACATATACTAGTTTAAAACATATGTAGTTACTCATAAAGACACTATTGAGACAGTCATTCACTCACTAACACACCCATACACATACTCATCCACCTATACAGTCCTGCACACATGCTGTCTTCAACACATACAAACAGTGAGTCACTCATTCATGCATCTATGCACTAAGTAATACCCCCACCGAACCATACAGACACTCAGACACTCATACTGATACTCAAAAAACAACTAATAACCCATATAGACACTTATGTAGCTACTCACCAACCCATGCAGCCACTTATACACAAAGTGAGAGACTGATACAGATATTTTCATATATAAATATTACTCACGAACCCATGTATTCACTAAGATACACTTAGTCAGTTATACAATCAATTTTACTAAAAAAATCATCCATTTAGACACTTATATACCCATTTATTCTTCCATCGACCTTGAGATATACATATATAAAACATATTTAATTTTCAGAAAAACACACATTCACTGGATGATGTCATCAGTGATGTCATCAGTGATGTCATTTGAGATGTCATCAGTGATGTCATGAGTGATGTCACTGACCATGTCATGAGTGATGTAATATGTGACGTCATCAGCAGTGCATTGCGGGCGTGCGAGTTATAGTTAGCTGAACTAACTATAACGGGGGAATTTCTATGGTTTTGTACGAGTGAAATGTCCAACTAACTATAACGCCCCTGAAACCTATGGTTTTTTCAGTGAATTTCTAAGGTTTTTTAAATGCTAATTTCTAACTATAACGTGCCTGGTGGTTTTTTCAGTGAATTTCTAAGGTTTTTTAAATGCTAATTTCTAACTATGACGTGCCTGAAACCTATGTTTTTTTCAGTGAATATATATATATTTATTATACTATGTATACATGTGAAAATGTCTCGGTCCCCTGTTTGCCTCGGTGGCATAAAAAAAATGGGTGGAACTGACGTCAGCACGCCGACGAGGTCCTCTTTTGGCTCTGATGACGTCATACGGTGTCGCGAGCGGAGCCGTGCTATTATGACGTCCTCGTTGACGTGGGAGAGCTAGGAAAGAATTTCTGTGGAATGCTGGTGCAGGGGATATTCACCTAAGTGTTCAGGCTAGTCCTTTGGGAGCAACTGTTTATGTTGCCACTCCAGAAACCGAAACCAGTGATCCGAGGGCAGAGGCCCTGCAGATGGCACACGAGGTGGGGTGCTCAGTCGTGTGCACCGGCGGGGCAGCGAAGTGACAAGCACCACAACCCACAAAAAAGGTAACGAGGGCACTGAATAACACAGGATCTTCTCTTTGTATCTGGCAGGAACAACGAAGTTAAAATGCCCTAGTACCAAAATGTAGAATTAGTGCTACAACGGTCTTCAAGAGGACCTGCGATGCCGCTTCTGCCTCCCGTACCCTGGAGGCGGCACATGGGTCACACGGTACGGTCATACTGCGGTGGGACGCACACTCGTTGACCTCTCATGGCACTGCTCCACACTTCAGGGAGGACGCTTTCCATTAGCTATGTTTTCTGATGACATGTCGCGCCGGCCCCGTCCAACAACAGAACTCCTTTAGATCCAAACAGACTCTTCCACTCTCTCACCGGAAGTGAAACCAGGCCACGCGGACACTTTCACAATACAACAGCCGGGAATGCACTTTTCGGTAAAAAAAACACATTCCTTCCTCCTAATTAATCAAATAAACGTCTCACTGAAGAACAGGGGCCAGCTTTGATCGGTAAACAGCCGTTACAGCAACTTTTTTACTTTGTGATACTATTACAATGCATGCATTACCACGCATGCGTTGTACATCACGAAGTCATTACGCATTTTTAGAATGCATGGTCATTTACCACGCATGCCTTTTCAACGAATTTTGTTGTAAAGGTATGTATGGTAAATGACCATGCGTTCTAAAAAACATGTAGACGATCCATGTCATTGTAAGGAAACAGAGGCTGTTCTGTTTCCTCACAACGACATGCACTGCCCCTCAGAGACGACGTGAAGCAGGAACCACGAGGAGAGAGGAACCATGAGGAGTGAGAGGTAAGGGGGATTGGGCATGGGGTGGGGGTTTCTTTTCTAGGGTTTAGGGTAGTGCAGTGGTGTTTGGGTAGTGTAGGGGGTCGTGCTGGGGGTAGTGTCTTAGGGTTTAGGGTAGTGCAGTAGTGTAGGGGGTCGTGCTGGGGGTAGTATTTTAAGGTTTAGGGTAGTGCAGTGGTGTATGGGTAGTGTAGGGGGTCATGCTGGGGTAGTGTTTTAGGGTTTAGGGTAGTGCAGTGGTGTTTGAGTAGTGTAGGGGTCATGTTGGTGGTAGTGTTTTAGGGTTTATGGTAGTGCAGTGGTGTTTGTGTAGTGTAGGGGGTCATGCTGGGGGTAGGGTTTTATGGTTTAGGGTAGTGCAGTGGTGTTTGGGTAGTGTAGGGGGTCATGCTGGGGGTAGATTTAGGGTTTAGGGTAGTGCAGTGGTGTTTGGGTAGTGTAGGGAGTCATACTGGGGGTAGTGTTTTAGGGTTTAGGGTAGTGCAGTGGTGTTTGTGTAGTGTAGGGGGTTGTGCTGGGGGTAGTGTTTTAGGGTTTATGTTAGTGCAGTGGTGTTTGGGTAGTATAGGGGTAGTGCTGGGGTAGTGTTTTAGGGTTTAGGGTAGTGCAGTGGTGTTTGTGTAGTGTAGGGGGTAGTGCTGGGGGTAGTGTTTAGGATAGTGCAGTGGTGTTTGGGTAGTGTAGGGGTTCATGCTGGGGGTAGTGTTTTAGGGTTTAGGGTATGGCAGTGGTGTTTGGGTAGTGTAGGGGGTCGTGCTGGGGGTAGATTTAGGGTTTAGGGTAGTGCAGTGGTGTTTGTGTTGTGAGGGGGTCATGCTGGGTGTAGTGTTTTAGGGTTTAGAGTAATGCAGTTGTGTTTGTATAGTGTAGGGGGTTTAGGGTAGTGCAGTGGTGTTTGTGTAGTGTAGGGGATCATGCTGGGGGTAGTGTTTTAGGGTTTAGGGTAGTGCAGTGGTGTTTGTGTAGTGTAGGGGGTAGTGTTTTAGGGTTTAGGGTAGTGCATTGGTGTTTGTGTAGTGTAGGGGGTCGTGTTTTAGGGTATAGGGTAGTGCAGTGGTGTTTGGGTAGTGTAGGGGGTCATGCTGGGGTTAGTGTTTTAGGGTTTAGGGTAGTGCAGTAGTGTTTGGGTAGTGTAGGGGTCGTGCTGGGGGTAGTGTGTTAGGGTTTAGGGTAGTGCAGTGGTGTTTGTGTAGTGTGGGAGGTCATGCTGGGGGTAGATTTAGGGTTTAGTGTAGTGCAGTGGTGTTTGGGTAGTGTAGGGAGTCGTGCTGGGGTAGTGTTTTAGGGTTTAGGGTAGTCCAGTGGTGTTTGTGTAGTGTAGGGAGTCATGCTGGGGGTAGTGTTTTAGGGTTTAGGGTAGTGCAGTGGTGTTTGGGTAGTGTAGGGAGTTGTGCTGGGGGTAGTGTTTTAGGGTTTAGGGTAGTCCAGTGGTGTTTGTGTAGTGTAGGGAGTCGTGCTGGGGGTAGTGTTTTAGGGTTTAGGGTAGTGTAGTGATGTTTGGGTAGTGTAGGGGGTCGTGCTGGGGGTAGTGTTTTAGGGTTTAGGGTAGTGCAGTGGTGTTTGTGTAGTGTAGGGGGTCATGCTGGGGGTAGTGTTTTAGGTTTTAGGGTAGTGCAGTGGTGTTTGGGTAGTGTAGGGGGTAGTGTTTTGGGTTTACGGTAGTGCAGTGGTGTTTGTGTAGTATAGGGGGTCATGCTGGGGGTAGTGTTTTAGGGTTTAGGGTAGTGCAGTGGTGTTTGTGTAGGGGGTAGTGTTTTAGGGTTTAGGGTAGTGCAGTGGTGTTTGTGTAGTGTAGGGGGTCGTGTTTTAGGGTTTAGGGTCACGCAGTGGTGTTTGGGTAGTGTAGGGGTCGTGCTGGAGGTAGTGTTTTTGGGTTTAGGGTAGTGCAGTTGTGTTTGGGTAGTGAAGGGGTCGTGCTGGGGGTAGTGTTTTAGGGTTTAGGGTAGTGCAGTTGTGTTTAGGTAGTGAAGGGGGTCGTGCTGGGGGTAGTGTTTTAGGGTTTAGGGTAGTACAGTGGTGTTTGTGTAGTGTAGGGGGTCATGCTGGGGTTAGATTTAGGGTTTAGGGTAGTGCAGTGGTGTTTGTGTAGTGTAGGGGGTCATGCTGGGTGTAGTGTTTTAGGGTTTAAGGCAGTGCAGTGGTGTTTGTGTAGTGAAGGGGTCGTGCTGGGGATAGTGTTTTAGGGTTTAGGGTAGTGCAGTGGTGTTTGTGTAGTGTAGGGGTTGTGCTGTGGGTAGATTTAGGGTTTAGGGTAGTGCAGTGGTGTTTGGGTAGTGTAGGGAGTCGTGCTGGTGGTAGTGTTTTAGGGTTTAGGGTAGTGCAGTTATGTTTGGGTAGTGTAGGGTGTCGTGCTGGGGGTAGTGTTTTAGGGTTTAGGGTAGTGCAGTGGTGTTTGGGTAGTGGAGGGGTTAGTGTTTTAGGGTTTAGGGTAGTGCGCCCAACCAGCCACAATATCCGTGGACAAAGGGGATCCTGACTTTTTGCAACGCTCCGTCAATTGAATAATTTGGGTCAAGGGCCCTACCACGTCCAAGACCTAACAATTCCTTTCTTGGGATCCCTCATATACTTGGAGAAAAAGGTACATAGTTTCTCATCAATTTCAGGCGTGTGTGCCACCTTCCCCTTGAGTGAGGGCCTGGAGCATTCTCCCCTCATCCTATTCCTGACCTCCCTTTCAAGGGGTTGATGGATTTTCCCCACTCCGCCGACCTAGGATGGTAAATTTGGGTAGGCTCGAATATGTCCGAGTGGACCCCGTCCCCAACCGGGGACTGAGAGGAGTGGGACTCTGGATGCCAGGGACGCCCGAGTCCTTATCCTCATCGGAGGAGAAATCGTCCTCCGATACACCCTCTCCCTCTAAGGGAAACCCGCCGTCGGGGTCTACAATAGTGGTGACAGTGTCGCAATTTTCTCCGGGGCCCTCCTCCTCCCGGCAGGGTGCATGTTTTAGCATTTGCGCACTCTTGAGGAAGGTCTCCGTAAGTTTATCAAATCCTTCCAAGTGCCCCACGTTATGCTTAACGGCCCTTAATTCCCCATCTGGGAGCTACTGGGACCCGCCACCACCAGATCTGGGTCACTGAACACCCCAGGGATGCTTTTTGCCAGCTTATCAACCTGATCCCTAAGAGGAGCCAGCGCCCTAGAAATAGCCAAAGAGAGGGCTTGGTCCACTGCTGGAGGGAGAAGTTGGGGGGCCATTCCTCCTCCACTTCCTGGTAGGAGGAGTAAAAATGGTCTTCTGGAGAAGACATGATAGCAGAGGGTGTGAGCACAGAACAAATGCCCTTAAAATCCTTAAGGCAGCCTCCTCGCCGGTGCTCCAAAAGCTGGGCTTTCCCCAAAGCTGTTATAAGAATAGACTGAGGCGCAATACCAATTACCACCACCAGGTGGCGCTGGTCACTAAAGTGGCCATGTGGGGAAATCACCGCGTAGCGGTGTCAAAATTAGGCGAGGGTTGGTCGGGAATCAAGCGGACACTAAAGGAGTGACCGGATTCCCAAATGCGCGTAAAGACCAGCGGGAGCGCTCGACAGAGCCGCCTCGCTCGGACCAGACGTGCCTGACACGATCTCACCGCGCGCAGAGCATACAGCGGGAGAAACTGCGAGGGGGAGAACACGCTCAGGCAAGAGCCTGCTGCGCAGGGAATATGAAACAATACCAAGGCAATAATGCTAATAACGTGCACAAGAAACCGCTATACAAACAGCAACAACGTCAGATTAAGCCAAGAATGTAAGGAATGCACTTAACTGACGAGCAGTGAAGAAAGAGGAAGCGGAAGGGACCTCACGATATTATATACGATGGACTGTGATATGATTGGACTATAGTTGCCTTGGAGACTACCCCCTAATGGTTCATGGGTTGTGTAGTCTTTTGTTTAATGATTGTTGTGTTACGTTTTCTTTGAACTGCTATGCAAATAAAGTGAGGAAAGATATGCATAATCCTCGCCTCCGTCCTGCCATAGAAGTCATTAAACTTTATTTGATCTGATTTAGAAACATAGATCATAAAAGTGTACATAAAAACAGTATATCCTCTTTCCTAATACAGTATAGTGAGAATTAATTAAAACCAGTAGGTAAAAACGGGTGTTACAAAGCCCGGTTCAGAGCAACTTCAGGTTAACAGAATCGTAAAGTTCAATGTTTCGCAAGATCAATCTCATGTACTTCGTGCAAAATACGCAATAAGGGGTCCAAGCAAGATGTAACGCTCCAATACCTGACCAGTTTGCACTATATAAAACTGCAGAAAAACTAAAAATAAAAAGTGTTTTGCACACTTCTGTCATTGGGCTATATGTGGGCTACATCTGGGTGGTATTTGTGCTACATTTGGGCTCTTTTTTATCTGGTGGCCATCTTGGGAGACTTATTTGTTATGAAGTTTCCTAATTTCGTCATATACTGCAGTCTCCTGAGTAGGAAATGCTTTCAGTTTTTACTTTGATTCCATCAAGAAGTCATTCAGATGTGTCACACATTTGCCATAAATTCAGAATGTTAGCACTCTAGTTGTTCATTAGATCACTGTAGTAAAGCTACTGCTCACCAGGGAGTTAACTGAAGTCTACTGCTGGTATTGAAAGTGATTGTTTCAGTCTGCATGTCCGAATTTTCTAATGAAATAGAAGAGGATTTGAGATCTCACTTAAAACATGCCCTAAATTTTCTTTCTGCAGCACTAACCATAGTTTCTATGGCAAAATGAACCCCCTCATTTTGTTCCTTTTTAAATTAAATGTTTTAAGTGTTACCAGTTTATTCCAATCAAGATGGCTTCAGGTGTGCCATACTTTTGTCATAAGTAAGACTGTTAGCGCTCTAGTTGTTCTTTAGAACACTCTGGGAAGCTGCAGTAGAACACAAAGGCATCAACTGACAGGCTGCTCCTGTTGAAATATAACAGGAAGATATTTGAGATCTCACTTAAAACATGTCCTAATTTTTCTTTCTACAGCACTAACCATAATTTCTATGACAAAATGAACCCCCTCATTTTGTTCCTTTTTAAATTAAACGTTTTAAGAGTTACCAGTTTATTCCAATCAAGATGGCTTCAGGTGTGCCATAATTTTGTCATAAGTAAGACTGTTAGCGCTCTAGTTGTTCTTTAGAACACTCTGGGAAGCTGCAGTAGAACACAAAGGCATCAACTGACAGGCTGCTCCTGTTGAAATATAACAATATAACAGGAAGATATTTGAGATCACACTTGAAACATGTCGTAATTTTTCTTTCTACAGCACTAACCATAATTTCTATGACAAAATGAACCCCCTCATTTTGTTCCTTTTTAAATTAAATGTTTTAAGTGTTACCAGTTTATTCCAATCAAGATGGCTTCAGGTGTGCCATACTTTTGTCATAAGTAAGACTGTTAGTGCTCTAGTTGTTCTTTAGAACACTCTGGGAAGCTGCAGTAGAACACAAAGGCATCAACTGGCAGGCTGCTCCTGTTGAAATATAACAGGAAGATATTTGAGATCACACTGGAAACATGTCCTAATTTTTCTTTCTACAGCACTAACCATAATTTCTATGACAAAATGAACCCCATCATTTTGTTCCTTTTTAAATGAAATGTTTTAAGTGTTACCAGTTTATTCCAATCAAGATGGCTTCAGGTGTGCCATACTTTTGTCATAAGTAAGGCTGTTAGCACTCTAGTTGTTCTTTAGAACACTCTGGGAAGCTGCAGTAGAACACAAAGGAATCAACTGACAGTCTCTGCCCTTGTTGGATGTACATGTTTTACTGAGAATGTCAGACTTCATTCTCACATGACTGAGAAAGATAATGTGAATTTACAGAAAATATGCTCTCAATTTAGCTTCTGGAGCACCTTCCAAAACTGTATGGGACAAGCATGTGAAAATAGTTTTCTCTCAAACATGATTCATGATATCCCAGCAGAAGGTTTTTCACAGGGTAAAATCACCTTAGAACACACCACAATTCCTGAAATTAGTATGGTACCATCAACAAATGAATTCTAATGTAACTAAAGTCTGTTATCACCCTTTTATAGTTCTCCTTTCGGTAACCCTCAAAATCTTCGATTCACTACAATGCATTTCAATGGGTACTATCATCTATATTGGTCCCAAGATGGCTGCCAGCAATTCCAGGATGAAGTGCTGACAGCCAATCAGATCTCACGATGACATGTGTGGTTAGGCTCCGCCCAAATATCGATGTGTTTTCTTTTTCAAATATCTCAGGAACTACTGAACGGATTTACACCATTTAACAAAAAGGGTTCTTTCTGAACCAAGAACTACCTCTTTGCCAAATTTGGTGTAATTCCGTTCAGCAGTTCAGGCTGTAGCCGTGTCTAAAGTTTCCTATGGAAAATTGCATGGGGAAAACATGTTTGGGACCCCCTTTTCCTAGGCCCCCGCTTGCCAAATCACCCGAAACTTTCAGGATAGGAGCAGACCGGAGCGCCCCACGAGTTTTGAAAATTTTGCGACGATTCATCAACCGGCGCCAAAGTTATTGGAAATAGAATGTTCTGAATTTCCTATGGAAAATAGCTCCTAACTATAACTACCTACTGGCGACCGCCAGTAGGTAATATATATATATTATCTACTGGCAGTCGCCAGTAGATAGTTATAGTTAGGACCTATTTTCCATAGGAAATCCGCAACATTCTATTCCCAATAACTTTGGCGCCGGTTGACGAATCTTCACGAACTTTTCAAAACTCGTGGGGCGCTCCGGTCCGCTCCTATCCTGAAAGTCTTGGGCTGATTCATCAAGTGGGGGCCGAGAAAAAAGGGGGGTCCCAAAACGTGTTTTCCCAATGCAATTTTCCATAGGAACCTTTAGTCGCAGCTACAGCCCGAACTGCTGAACGGAATTACACCAAATTTGGCAAAAAGGTAGCCCTTGGTTTAGAGTCGTGCCTTTTGGTTAAATGGTGTAAATCCGTTCAGTAGTTCCTGAGAAAATCAAAAGTAAAATCACATATATATCTATGGCCGCGGAGGATCCGCGCACCTTGCGCGCACCCTCCCGATCACAAGCTGTATGCTAATTGGCTGTCAACACTCCAAACCAGGAAGTGTTGGCAGCCATCTTGTTCCTCGGTTGAACCGAGGCACAGAAACAAGTGCGCAAAACGCAAAAAGGGGGCAGGGTAGAAACACCCTGACCCCCTAGGCCTGCTCAGGGGGTCCCACAAGGACCCCCAGGGCCCCCCAACATTTTTTTTTTTTTAAATTGGTGGGATGCGCGTAGGATGCGCGGATCCCACCGTGAAAAAAAAACAAAAAAAAGCGCGGGCTCCCGCGCTTCGTTGTGATTAGGCCCCCAGGTGGGCCAAGTCCCAGGGGCATGCGGGGGGTTAATAAAAATGTGTGGGGGTCTCTAAGGCCCCCCCCTAAGCCCCGGGGACCACCACCCCCCGGGGCTTTGAAATAAAAATGGTGCGGGAGGGCACTCGGCCCTCTCGCAGACCCGGGGACCGCCACCCCCCGGGGCTTCTTTTAAAAAAATTTTAATTAGAGCCCCCCCACACGCCCAGGGGACCGCCACCTCCCCAGGGCACTAAGAATTGGGATGTGGGGGTAAGTTTCAGACACCCGAGCCCCGGGGACTACCACCTCCCCGGGGCTGTGCACGTGTTGGGAGGGGGGCTGCGCGGACCCCCTCCTGGAGCCAGTGATGTCCCTGGGGACTGCCACCCCCCAGGGCCAGCTCCTGCAGTGTCCCAGGGTGCCCTGGGAGGTAGCTGGTGGGCTAGTTGCACCCCAGGGAGGGTGCGGGGCCTGAGGTGACATGTATGCAAACACGCCCAGTGGTGCGTTTTAAGTTGGGGGATTAACTCCCCTTGAATCCTGAGGGTCCCTGGGGTGCAACTAGCCCACCAGCTACCTCCATTAAGCGCCACAGAGCTGCGTTGCAGAGAGGTGCAAAAATGGGCGTGGCCTCTGACCACCTCTCTGCAACGCAGGCCTGTGGCGCTTACTGGAAGTTCCTGGTGGGCTAGTTGGGCCCCAGGGAACCTCAGGATTCAAGGTGACCTAATACCCCAACTTAAATCGCGCCACAGGGCGCGTTTGCACAGTGGTGAAGGGAGGGGGCGGGGCCTCAGGTGACATGTGTGCAAACACACCCTGTGGCGCGTTTTAAGTTGGGGAATTAATTCCCCTTGAATCCTGAGGGACCCTGGGGGCCAACTAGCCCACCAGGTACATCCAGTGCGTGCCACAGGGTTGGGTTGCAGAGAGGTGGACCAGGCCATGCCCCTTTTACACCTCTGTGCAACGCAGCTCTGTGGCGCTTACTGGAGGTACCTGGTGGGCTAGTTGGACCCAGGGACCCTAGGATTCAAGGGGACTTTATCGCCCAACTTAAGCGGCCAGAGAGCGTGTTTGCACACATGTAACCTCAGGCCCCCTCCCTACACCAGTGTGCAAACGTGCCCCATGGCGCGTTTTAAGAGGTAGTTTTAATCCCCCTGCCCTAATATGTACTAGGGAGTTACAGAGGAGGTCATGCTAATCACAGGGGTACCTCAACGCATAGTGTTCCCTAGTGTATGTAGGTGTTTTAACTGTATTCTAAGTGTCTTTTACCATAGCACTGGCTCTAGGCCTGGTTAGTCAGAGTCAGTAACCACCAGTACACGTCTGGAAAAGGTGTGGGCACAGGATTATTTTGCAACAAGGCCTCTTTCTGCTCCTCTGTTGGTTCTTTCTGCACATGTCTTGCTTCTTCCTGGATTTTTCTTTGTCTTTGTGCACTTCTGTTTCTTTCGACTTTTCTTTTGCTTCTTTCTGTGCGTTTTTTCTTCTTTCTTCACATGTCCTACTTCTGTAGGCATAGTTACAAACTAGCATTTGAAAAACCTTTGAAATTCACTGAAAAAACATAGGTTTCAGGCATGTTATAGTTAGAAATTAGCATTTACAAAACCTTTGAAATTCACTGAAAAAACCATAGGTTTCAGGCACGTTATAGTTAGAAATTAGCATTTAAAAAACCTTAGAAATTCACTGAAAAAACCATAGGTTTTAGGGAAAGTTATAGTTAGTTGGACATTGCACTCGTACAAAACCCGTGAAATTCCCCGTTATAGTTAGTTCAGCTAACTCTAACTCGCGCCCCCGCAATGCACTTCTGATGACGTAACATATTACATCACTCATGACATGGGCAGTGACATCACTGATGACATCACTGATGACATCATCCACGTGAAAATCTGATGCACCTCCTCACACTCTATTATAACTTTTGATACACCCACTGTAAAATACAGACTACCATTTTCGAAACCATCGACACACCAATACCAGTTACTACATGCGCACTCACTGATTCCTAGGTCTACACACACATCCACTCATTCACCCATACAATCACTCATACATGCAGTCACTCATCAATACAACACTATCATATGCACTCGTATACCTATACAGACACTCACACACCGCCACTCATCCATGGAGTTACTCACACACCTAGTCAGTCATGCAAATAATCAATCACACTCCCATTTACTCACCTATACAGATACTAACGCATACTTACTCTCTTATATAATCACTGATACAAGTACACACTCATCCATACAGCCACTCTCACAATCACTGACTCTCACGTAGAGTCATTTATACTCCAACTCTCACATACACTGCCTTTTCCTATGTAGTTACTTGGACATGTACCTCTGAGACATCCATTCACTCACCAACACACCCATACACACACTCACCCGCCCATACAGCTGTTTTCACATGCACTCTTGAACCCATGCACCAAGTGAATCAACCACTCACACATCTATGCACAGAGTCACACACCTCACACCCACCCACACACACACTCAGTCTCCCATACAAATTCTCAAGCAACCAATCAATAACCGATATACACACTCATGTAGCTACTCACCAACCCATGCATTCAGTAAGACACATTTAATCACTCACTTATACAGTCAGTCACACACCTACTAAATCATCCATCCAGACACTTATACACCCACTCATTCTTCAATACACCTTGGCATATATATTAAACATATTTAAACTTTATAGAAACACACAGTGACTGGATGATGTCATCAGTGATGTCATCAGTGATGTCATTTGAGATGTCATCAGTGATGTCATCAGTGATGTCACTGACCATGTCATGAGTGATGTAATATGTGACGTCATCAGCAGTGCATTGCGGGGGCGCGAGTTATAGTTAGCTGAACTAACTATAACGGGGGAATTTCACGGGTTTTGTATGAGTGCAATGTCCAACTAACTATAACTTTCCCTAAAACCTATGGTTTTTTCAGTGAATATATATATATATATATATTACCTCCTGGCGGTCGCCAATAGGTAGTTCTAGTTAGAACCTAGTTTCCATAGGACAAGCGTTTTTTGATTTGCCAATATCTTTGGCGCCGTTTGACAAATTTTCGCGAAAGTTTCAAAACTAATGGGTCGGCCCTCTCAGTTTCTCTGTTGAAAGTTTCAGGGAGATTTGTGAAGCGGGGGCTGAGAAAAAAGGGGGGTCCCAAAGCACGTTTTCTCCATGTTAATTTCCATAGGAAATTTTGGAACAGGCTCCAGCCCGACCTGCTGAACGGAATTACACCAAATTTGGCAAAAAGGTAGCTCTTGGTTCAGAAAAGCACCCTTTTTTTTTAATGGTGTAAATCCGTTCAGTAGTTTTTGAAATATTAAAGGAAAAAGAAATATCGATATCTGGGCGGAGCCTAACCACAGATCTCATGGTGAGATCTGATTGGCTACCAACACTCCAAACCAGGAAGTGTTGGCAGCCATCTTGTGACTCGGTAACCGAGTCACAAGAAAAAGGTAAAAAAAAAGAAAAGGGGGCAGGGTAGAAACACCCTGACCCCCTAGGCCTGCTCAGGGGGTCCCACAAGGACCCCCAGGCCCAAAAAAAGCATTTTTGTTGTTTAAAAAATGGCCAAATTTGCGCTGGGTGTGCAAATTCGGGCAGAAAAAAATAAAAACGAAGCACGGCTCCCCTGCTTCGTTTTATATAAGCCCCCGGTTGGGCCAGGTCCCGGGGCAATGCGTAATTAATTTGCGGGGGCCGCGGGGGGCCCCCACAGCCCCAGGGACTGCCACCTCCCCGGGCCTTATTTAATTGTATGGGGGGCACGCGGCGCTCGGGGCTTTGGAGCGCGCAGCACTCATGCATGTTTTAGCGCAAACCTCCATGCAAGTGGGTCAGTTTCAATGAGGAAGTACACTCTGATTCCACGCAGTCATATGTCACAAGATCATAAACTTATATAATCGCCATACAGTGTCAAAGTGGAAATTAACACCTTATGTCACCAAATTGACTACTCATAATTATAAAGTACTCTGGCCCGAATAACTGGCACGAGCCTCTACAACAACATCAGATTAGTAAAAGCAGAGGGATTATTTGCCCAGGGTCACAGGTTTCTGTGTGGGGTGCAGCGAAGGGATTCTAGTATTATCATGGAATTAACCTATGATGTGCATTTGTAAAGCACCAATCCTTGGGGAATTGGACTTTGAATTACAGGTGTTTATAGTAACCCAACTCTACTGTACTCATTTTAGCAACAGTGGAAAGGCTGAGTGGACCCCGGAATTTGAACCCGTGTCAAACACAGGTTTCTGGGGTAGATGCTTTAATGCAGTGAGCAGGCAGACCCCGCTTGGAGTGAGTGCGCTTGAGCCGCATCAGTGCTATGGGTACAGAGTCGCACACACATGACTTTTTCATCCTTGTGTGTTCCATACAGCGAGTATATATCCATTCTATTTGAGAACCCGTGACTTTCACTGAGTACTCACTACCGGAGTCCATTCTGAGCACGTGGAAACCAAGTCATTGATTAGTTAATCCCCCTGGTAAATAACGCCCTGACATGTAAACTCTCATCCCAGCTAAGTAACGGCCCTCCCTATATGCGTGTGGTCCTGGGCAAAATTGCTGTGTCTTTTTGTGCCTCCTAGGTACCTCCAGCTGTAAACATAAGGAGCCCTTGGAAATGGACTGAGTGCCTAACATTCAGCGCTATACAAATCAGAATGATAATGCGGATCTCTCCGTTAAGCCTGGAAGCATCCATTGCGTGATCTGACTTGACTTGAATGGAAGTTGCCCAGTGTTAACAATAGAGGGGGCTGGGAATCCCACACTGGCTGTCTTCACTGGGCTGCGGGGGGGAGAGGTAGGGGGGGAGGGGCGTCCTTAATTGCTGCCTGCAGTGCAGCATACTAGAGTCAATGAAACATAACATAGGATTTGGATAGTAAATTATCCGTCAATTAAATACAATTCTAATTTGCTCGCCTCTCTCACATCCTCCTCTATTGCTGTGCTAGGCGCTATGTCCCCAAGATAAGATAAAACATCTCTCTGGTCCCTCAACATGACATCCAAAACAGTGCCTACTAAGGCTAGCACCAAATATAATACTTTGCCAACCACGCACTCCTGCCCAGTGTGGGTGCTACACATGAGAAAGAAATGCGATTCAGCACCTCATAACGGGCCACGAGGCACTTGATAAATATACTACAATACAGTGCGCGAGGACGAGGTCCAGTGCAGCATCGCAGTCAAGGAAGCACCAAAAACGAAGTGTTTTTTTTTTTGTTGCAGTTTTTATATAGCGCAGACTTGACCCGAACCACGCCATTGGAGCCTGGAGCGCTTTACATGAGCACCAGTTACATTACACAAGGACACATTCATTTTTTCTAGGCACGGGGAGATTACGCGATTTGCCCAGAATCGGAGGATGTTAAACTATTGCCGTGACTAGAGCCCGGTTCCCCAGTTACAAAGTCGGTCATTACATTACGCACATCCTCCCCCCAAATCCACTGTTGGTCCTGCTCGGGTGAGCCTACGCCACTCTATATTAGCCCCCATGAACTTGTACTCATCACTTAATGGTGGTGTACAGTCTCACAGCGTTTGTGAGAAGATGGAGCTGGGAACATGGAGATAAAGTCATTTGCCCAGGATCACACGGTTTTACCAAGTGTAGAAAGTCAGGATTAGAACTCTGGCTCATTGTCTGCCTGTAATATTAAGAAGGAGTTCTGGGGACATACAGGGCCGTGTCCATCATCTTATTTGAATTAGACAATCACACTTAATATGCGGAGGTTCATCACATTAACCATTTGGACATGCAGAGCTTAAGGGATTCGCCACAAATCACGTCGTTTTAGCCCAAGTGCGGAGCTGAAATTGGAGCAGTTCTAACGCAGGTAGCTTTAGCAGTTAGACCAGATCACCTCCCCTGTCACTCTCTGCGTCCATGTTAGTCTAGAGCTGTGGAGCCCCCGATCCATGCTGAGGTATTCTTGGACATAAACATGTTGACCCGGTCTGACTTCTGCTTGAGTACACCCGAAGGTCACAACTGAAACATTGTCACTTATGAGCAGGGGACATCCGAGTGAAATTCAGGGTTCGTCCCTCCAAATGAGAGACTGTTGAGCTGTAGGGATTTGGGGGTCGATGTCGTCCATTATGGACCCCCGGCCTTTCCCCCAGCATGATAGCTCAGGGGGTCCATGTGCCTACTGCTGAGGTATGTGTCCAGCTCTCGGTCACACATTCAATGACAACACAGCTGATGTAGCTAGAATGCTTATTAACCAGATGTATGTGCAGCCCTCGGGACACAAGTTACAATCACTGAAAGATAGCACAAGGGGTTGGAGTACCTACTACTGAGATGTATGTATGTGTGCGTGTAACACTCTGGTTAACGGTTCCCGACACAGGAAGGTAGCTCAAACGGTCAGTGTGCCTGCTCCTGACATATGTATTTAACCCTCCGGTCACAGGTTCCAAGCACATAAAAGCCCTCAATGGGCTAGTGTCCTTGCCATAAAGATCGTTATACAACATGCCTATCTCAAGGGCATTTCCGAAATAGTAGAGCATAGTATACAGTGCGTTTTGGGAGGGGGGCATAAAGTCAAGTAAACTACCCAGCAAGTTTCAGAGCCCCAAATATGATGGCAGGGTTACCTGTCTCGGAGGTGCTTCTGAGAGGGAATCTGGCTTGGCCACCTTCTGCAGGAGCTCTCGGCAGAGAGGCCTGTGGACCGGGTGCTGAGCTGCAGGTAGAGGAGGGGCAGCTTCCGGTAGTCTGTCTGAGGAGCGGGCACCAGAGGACGAAGAGGCACCTGTGAGAAACTGCAGCCTCAGCGCCTGTGCGAGCCAGAGCTGTGCTGGAGGAGACACGTGAAGGAGGGGGGGGAGGGATGCACGCGGGAGCAGAGCAGAAAGATAGCTGCAGCCTGGACAATGAGCACCACGGCACCTGACGGGTTCTCTCTTCCCACTCAGTTCATCGCACTTCACAATGATTCCCTTTCCAGTGCCCCCCTCAGTTTTTTCTCACTATTGCTTCACAGCATTTCAGTTCTATCTCCACGTTTCACCCTCTTTCTACTCTCATGCTTTGTCATCTGCCCTAACCTGTACGATCTTTTTCATCCAGTTTCTCCAACTCTCTATATCTCCGACACATACCTGGTTTGTCCTGCCGCCCATCACAGTCAAGGACATAGTTTCTCGTCCTTTGTCAGTCCTCTCTCTGCTGCAGTTTTCCACTCATTTCCTCCATCTTGCGATCAGGTTTTATTCCGCCCCTCTCTCTTTCTGTTACCCCGTTTACCCCCCTCCCCCACATGTCTCATTTTGTCTTTATCCTGTGTCACTTTCACCCCACGACAATCCTATTACTCCCGTTTCCCTGCCCCCGCTCTTGCTCCTTATTTGTTTCTCCCCCTCTCCACCTTTTTCTTGCTCCCTTTCTCTACCCCTCTCCCATCTCTCGCCCTCTTTTTTCTCTCACCCTCTTTATCTTCCTGCTTATCACACCTTTTCTCTCACTTTAATCTATTTTTACTCCCCTATTCTCACATTCTCTCCTTTCATCTCTCCCATTCCCCCTCCCATGCCTTCTCAGTGATCCTATTTTCACTCGTCCTCTCCTCAGTCCCCTCTTTTTTCTGTTGCTCTCTCATTTTGTTCTCACTCTACAATTTTTCCCTTTTATTCTCCCTCTTCATGGACCATGTTTTACTCTGTTGGTGGTCCTTTCGCTTACTCTACCACTTTTCTCCCTTCCTCCAGTCCTTGTTCTAGCCCATGTTTATTCTGGCTCTCCCTTTCTCTTGTCCCCTTCTCACTCTCATTTTGTAATGTTCCTCCCTTTCTTTCTCCTATGTGCTCTCTCACCTTTACCGTGGATCTTCCTTTCACTAACTTCTTATCTGCCGCACTATTTACCATGCTTCTCCTAGCTCTTTTTTGTGTCTTTACCTAATATCTTTATTTCTCTTCTGGTTCTCTGCTGCTTTCCCCTCTTCCTTTTTCCCTAGTTTCTTTCCGCTTTCTAAGTGTACCTCATTTCTCCCTTTATCTTCCCATTTCCTCCTTTATGCCGTTTCCCCCTTCTTTTGAAATTTCATCTCTCTTCACCCTGTTTCATCTTCTTTCTCTTCACCTCTCTCTTTCTCTTCTTTCTTAAAGTTTTTTATTTATTTATTTTGTTTAATGCATTTTTATAAAGCGCGGACTTTACCCAAAGGTGTCAGAGCGCTTCACAATAGAACCAAGTACGTTACATGAGGAGAGTGTTACAAAATATACATGTTACAGAAACAAACGAGAAACAAGAAGAGGTAAAATAAAGCAATAGATGGCAGTCACTCAAAAACACACAAAAAACACACTAGGATGACGATTGTACAGGCATAGATTACACATTTACAATAAAGAAAGAACTTCCTTGAGGGACTTGAAGAGGGGTGTATTAGTTCTGGAAGTGTCTTTGGAAGAGAATGGATTTGAGGTCAGTTTTGAAGGTCCGGGTAGAGGTGGTGGTACGGAGTAATGGAGGAAGCGAGTTCCAGATTCTCACCGCATTGCCAGAGAAGGATTGAGCCATCGATCTTTCCCTCTTGAAGGTGGGGGGCTCAAGCAGTAACTTTTCCGCATTATGAGACGGTCTAGAGCCTCCAGAAATTTTCAGTTTATTCGCCAGGTATCGAGGGGAGGAAGTGTGCAAGGCTTTGTGGGTGATACAGGCAGTCTTGTAGATTGCTCTTGCCTCGATGGGAAGCCATCGAAGAGAGGACAAAATGGGTGTGATGTGATCACTTCGTTTGGCCCCAAATATAAAGCGAGCCGCTGAATGGAGAACGGATTTAAGAGGGGAAAGGTGGGATTTGGGGAGGCCAGCAAGAAGAGAATTGCAATAATCCAGTCTAGAGAGAACCAGAGATTAGACCAGGGTTTTTAGGTCTTGTTCCGGAAAGAAACGTCAAATCCCCCTGAGAAGGCGCAGTAGGTATTGTGCATTCTTTGCAATGAAGTTGATGTGTGAGAGTCGATTGAGCCTTTTGTCAAGTATGACACCAAGGGATTTTGCGGTGTTGACAACGATAGGTTTATTGTTGAGTAACTTCAGCTGATCCATCCAAGATTGAACAGGAGGAGGCAAGAGAGAGGTAGAGAGGAGGAGGAATTCAGTTTTGGAAGGATTCAGAACGAGTTGATGAGCTGACATCCAGATTTGAATAGAGTTGAGAGTAGAGTTGAGGATTGAGATATCGTGTGCGGAGGACACCTTAAGGTAGATTTGAGTGTCATCAGCATAGAGATGGTAGAGGATCCCAGATTTACTTAGGAGATTTCCCAATGGTTCCAAATAGAGATTGAACAAAGTGGGTGCGAGGATAGAATCTTGAGGGATGCCTTGACCTACTGCCAATGGAGACGAAAGACTGTTCGCTATCTTGATCATTTGGGATCTGTCCGCGAGGAATGAGGCAAACCATTTAAGCACTGTGCCTTCCAAGCCCATTCTCTGTTGAAGAGTGTTAAGGAGAATGTTGTGATTAACAGTGTCAGAGGCTGCAGAGAGGTCTAGAATCAGAAGACAAGACTGCCCTGAATAGAGTATACGCAGCGCATCGTCGATCACTTGCAGCAGGGCTGTTTCGGTGCTGCAGTTTTGAATGAACCCAGGCTGGAAATTGTCAAGAACATTATTATCCATAATATGTTGGGAAAGTTGTTTCGCTACGCATTTTTCTGTGATTTTCGCAAGACAGGGGAGGTTAGTGATGGGGCGGTAGTTATTGAGGTCGTTCGCATCAGCGGAGGGTTTTTTAAGGAGTGGAGTAACCTGTCCTGTTTTAAGGGGAACAGGAAGGGAGCCTTGGCTGAGGAAGAGGTTAACCAGACAGGTCCAGTAGGAAAGAGTAAGGGTGTAGAAATTAATGGCAATGTCACTAGCGATGGGGTCATAGGAATGGTTAGAGGGTTTAGTTTCGAGGAAGCATTTGAGGAGGGCATCTTCAGAGATGAAGTCAAAGTTTTGCCAAATGACTAAGGATTTGCGCTCCTCCAGGGGGTAGGATGAATGACCTGATCCACCAGTGATTTCACTTTTTCATCAAAGAATGAAGCAAATTCTGCTGCTTTCTTTGTAGAATCGTCAGGCTTGATGGTTGGGGGAGAGCAGTTTGGATCTTTGACGAGGTCAAATAGTTTTTTGGGTCTGTTTTTGGCTGAGTCGAGGAGGGTTCTGAAGTGTGATGCTTTTTCATGGAAGATGTGTTTGTGGTATTTTGATCTTGCAGAACGTAGAATTTAAAGATTAGTGCTGGATGTAGATTGTCTCCAATGTTTCTCCAGGATTCTCAGGCTCTTCCTTTCTTCATAAAGGGATTTATTGAACCATGGTGCTGAAGGAGTAGGCTTTTTCCTTTTGCTTTGAAGTGAAGCGACATTATCAATTTCATCTGCAAGGACTGCGATGCATTGGGAGGTGAGAACATTGACATCCAAGTTCGGGTCTAGCTTTGGAAGTGAAAGCATAGCAGAATCGCACAGAGTGTCAAGGTCAATGGGGCATATTAGCAAGAACGGCGTTAAAATTATCGCCGTTTTAGCGGCAGGAAACTGCCGCATAAGCGGCGATAATGGGCTTGATAATATGCCCTTGAGAATTCCAATAGAAGCCCAGGATCACAGCAGAACATGGGCTTCTATTGGTATTCTCAAGGGCATATTATCACGCCCATTATCGTTGCTTTAGCGGCAGTTTCCTGCTGCTAAAGCGGCAATAATTTTAACGCCGTTCTTGCTAATATGCCCCAATGTTTTTAGTGTTACGGAACCAGGTAGTAGTCCTTTTAGGTTGGCCAAGAGTTATAAAGTGTGAAAGGTGAAGAGAGAAGGGGATGAGGAAGTGGTCAGACCAATCTACCTGAATAGGGATAGAAATAGTAAGCATGTCTGCTTTAAAAATAACAAGGTCAAGAATTGAGCCCTTAGAGTGTGTAGTTTCAGTGCAGTGTTGGATGAGATCATTTGCTGAGAGAAAAGTGGCAAGCCTATTGGCAGCAGAGTCTTCCAAAGAGCCCCAGTGAATATTGAAGTCTCCCAGGAAGATCTGTCTGTCACTTTGAGAGTATTGGTCACTGATGAAGTCGGTGAGTTCCTCCAAAAAGGAAGAACAGACACCAGGCGGGTGATAAATGGCATGAAATCTGAGGGGTGAGCAGTGTTGCACTTGAAGCTCCAGAGACAGGCATTCGAATGTACGAAAGGAGCTGTTAGGGAGAGCCTTAAGTTAGAGGGAGTTTCTGAAGATGATTGCAATATCTCCCCCAACTTTGTCTGTTCTATCATTGCTAAGGATAGAATAGTCGGTGGGTAACAGAAGATCAAACATAGTATGAGAGGTGTCGTTGAACCAGGTCTCAGTGAGGAAGAGAAGGTCAAGATTGTGGAGCATGATGGTGTCAGAAATTTCAAGTTTGTGTTTAATTGCAGATCTACAGTTGTGGAGCAAACAGCGCAACTCAGTCGAGACTGTTTTGGTGACGGGGGTGTTTGGGCTTTTAGGGGTGATAGGGATAATGTTCCTGTGGGAGGGTGCCAGGGTAGAAGGAGGCTGATGTTTAGTTCTGATAGAAGAGATGGTCAGAATAGTGTACAGAGCAGAGTCACTTGGAGAGGAAAGTGGAGGGGGGGTGGCATTAGAAGTCTCGTAACTTGCCAGTAAGTTAGCGATATCTGCAGAGGACAGATTGTGATTGGCTTTTTTGGGGCGCGGGTGCAAGGTACTCCTCGGGAGTTTGGGGAAGTGAGTATCTGCAAAGGGAATAGGGTTGTTAGGAAAGGTGGATAACTTAGTGCTTAAGAGTGAGATGGTAGCTTCAAGTGTCATGTAGTTCCTATAGTACCCCTGCAGGACCTGCGCGTTTGGATAACATATACTGTGGGCTTGGTGGTAGACTGACTCTGAGCACCCCCACCGTATATGTTAGCCTGGTTTGCATTAGCTAGCTCACAGTGCCACTAGAATCTCCTCCTCTCGGGGAGAGATTAGTTTCTGGCAACCTTAGATCATGACAACCCAAATTCCTCAGAATCGTGGAAACAATGTACTACCTTTCACTCAGTCACTCGTGCTTACATATTCGGTTTGTCTCAGAGAGTTACACAGAATAAACAGTCGGGCGTTTCAATACGTATTTATTGAACAGTTGTTATTCTAGTGTAAAATATATGTGCTGCGGCAACCAGCAGACAATAGCAGAGATATATTATCAGCAGTACGATAAAAGCAAAGGGATAGAACAGTTCTACCATATTGCGATAATCATGAAAAAGATACATGAATATAAAAGCATTATGCAAGTGCTCATACTCCTACGATGCCTAACTAGATGTATCTGAGTGTACCTAGCATATGTGTAGGTCTGAAACCAAAGAGCCAAGAATCCTTCTAGGATTTAGTCGAACCCCCATACCTGAATAGAGAGAGTGTGGGACACCGTCCTGGTCTCGAGTTGGACACCCCGTCAGGGCTGTGTCAGACCGCTGTCAGCTGGAGCGACTGCATGCAGGAGCCACAGCGTCTCTGGTCAGTGTGTCAGCATGGAAGTCTCGGTTCCCTCTGTCTTACCGGGGCAAGATGTGGTATATTTATACCCTAAAGAGTCTCGGTCCTCATTATGGTTTGTATTGGTCTGTTAGACATGAGGAAGACATCAGGGGTGAACTTTGTACATACATATTATGCAGGTGGTGTATTCCTAGAAAGCCATGCATAATTGATGAGTACAGTGTGGGCCTGTGTTTGGGAAAACCCTGCTGTATTCAAAACCACAGGATAGATAACGTTCAGCCCTCAGAGCACGTTGTGTACTAGCAAGGACCAATGTAGGGGAAAGATCATGCCTATATAAGGAATCATGACTATAATAGGACATGTACAGTTATGACCATAATTGGGCATATGCGGCTATGACCATAATAGGGCAAGTACGAATATGACCATATTAGGGAAAATATGAATACGTCCATTTTAGGGCATGTACGAACGGGTCTACATTAGGGCCTCTATACGGGACATAACACAAGCTGGGAAATAGAGGAGATGAGAGATCCTAATTTATTTTCCAGAGAGAGTACGGCTGAGCACAGAAATTTAGGAGGTTCGATGGATACAGGAGGGAGTGCAATTGGCAAGGGAGGGCAGGGAGAGGTGGGAGAGCCGGGGTATTGGGGTACAAGAGTAGAAGGTGGGGATGGATGGTGGTTGAGAGAGGTTGTTGGTGCATCTGAGGTGGAGAGAGAGTTATCCTTGCTGATGTTGAACAGAGGGGAAGAATTGAGATCATATTTAGGAAGAGACAGGTGAGAAACGAGGAGGGAGGGCGGAATGTGGGGAGGGGAGAGAGGGGAGTCATAGGATATCCGGAGGGCTGGGGAGAAGAGAGGAGAGGGGGCTGGAAAGGTCCCATAAGCTAGGAGAGGTGAATATAAGGGGACCGGCACCAGGCAGAGTGGGGGGATTGGACTAGAGGGTAGTTGAAGAAAGAATATGGTTCTGCTAGGTCCGCGGGAGGGAAAGGGAAGGGGTTAGCGAGGGGGGATACTGGGTTGTGCAGCAATAGTGTAGAAGTGGGGGAATGAAGAGAGATGAGAGGTGTTTGAAGAGATTTCGGGGTACAAGGAGAGGGGGAGAGCGGGTAGGGAAGAAGAGAAGGGAGGAAAAAGGGGGAAGGTATGGAAAGTTAACCGGGATAACTGGTTGTAAGAAAGATGGATTAAGTAAGGGGGTGGTGTACCGGGAAGGTGCAGAGTGGAAAAGGAGAGTGTTAGCCAGAGGTAAAGCTGGCGAGTTGAGGGGAAGTACACATTGGGAGGGGGGAAGAGAGGAAGTGGAGGGAACAGGGCAAAGGGGGCAGAGGGTCAGCCTGAGTCTCCCGTCTCTTCCTCCTTACCCTGTTCTCCCTTTGTTTCGTTTCTTTCCTCTCTCACCCTGGGCCATGTTCTTCCATGTCACTGGCTTTATTTACCACTTCCATTTACTCTTTATCCCGTCCTTCTCTCTGTGTTTAACTTGTACATCTCGTGTGGCGTAGATAGTATGTCTTGAGACCTAGTGCAAGGAAGGAAACACCACCTCTGGCTGGTGCTTTATTTGTAAACTACACCAATAATCAGGGTTCAGTGGTCCCCTTGGGCCTCTCGGCACTGGTGCCACTGCACCTGCTGCACCATTGAAAGTTACAACCCAGATCTCTCCCTTTATTGTGCCTCTTCTTTTCTGTTACTTCCTTCCTGTTCCACCATCTCTCTTGTTTCTCGTTCTGTTCCCCTCTCTACCTACACTGTTTGCCACTTCTCATTCCACTTTCTTGCTTTACCGTATTTCCCCTCTCGTGTTCCTCCCTCTCTGATTACTTAGTTTCTCCCTTTCTCTTACATCATTCCTTTTTACTGAGTGAATGAATACATTAATTAATTTTATTAATCAGTTAATTAAAGTGTTGCAATGCAAAATCAGTTCTGAAAAAGACATGAAAATGTGTCAGAAAAAAGTTAAAACCAAAAGTTTAAATTGTATTTTAACCAAGCCTCCAATTTTCAGGAGTCAGATATTTGCATTTAATTTGATGAAAGTTATGCTTAAAAACTCCACAAAGTGGGATAACGCAGAGATGTCTTCAGTGTTTAAGCAGTACCTCAGAGTTTTTTGATAGTTTTGGCCTGTAAAGTTCAATAGTATTTCTCTTGTGAGATTAAAGTAAGTTGAATTTTTAACAAGAACTTTAAAGCTGATTTTGATCTGACTTTCAGTCATTTGATGCTTATTTCCAAGTCTGCTAGGGCTCTGCGTGGTTGATTGCCCACGGGTTTTTGCTGGCGTTATTATCATCAATAGTTACAGTTAAATGATGTTTCAGAATTTTAGGTTTTGCCTTTTAATGCTGTAGTAGTACTTTAACAAAGCTACAAAATGTGCTCGTTCTTGATTATGAGACCAACTTCCAAGAGTATCTGTGTACTTGTAGGGCAGTTTGGAAATGTAAACACTTTCCTGTAGATTTTAGGTTGCATGATGTGTTATATGTAGGGAAGAGTTTTTAAGAACTTGGCTCTGATTACTTTAAGGGTGATCTCTGCCAAAGGGCTCTTGAGACTTGCATTAATCCTCCAGATGACAAAAGTGAGAGCAGAAGCCATATTTTTATGCAAGAGAAGTGATACCCCCAGGAACAGATGTCAGAAATGCCTGCACCTAGATAGTTGTATAATGGGATGTAGTCCACATTTCTGGAGCCTAAGAACGATTTATTTTCAGCTTTGTTCTTATATTTTCTGAAGATCATTATTTATTTCTTGAATCATTTGCTGTTAGTTTGTTCTGGTTGCTCTATCTATGTAGTTCTTCAGGAACGCGTGTACCCTATTTTAGTTTGGCCCTGGATAACTAAATCATCAGCAGATTCAAGATTTGAATATTTTGTGTTCTAATGTTATGTGGAAAGGTTCTTCCTCTGGCTGGTGCTGATGCAATATCTGCCATGTAAAGTGAAAACAACAGAAGAGCTAGTAAACTTAGCCCTGTTCAAGACTGGTGTTTGATGCAATGGGTTCTGTGACATGACCAGGTGTCTGTGTAGAATGGCCCAACAGTGACTGTGGAATTTCCCAACTGGCTGGTTTGGCTCAGACAATGTCGACCTTGTGAAAAGCAGGAGTATAACCTACGAAGTCGGCAAACGCGGGAATGCCTGGAGAATTGATGGATTTATATGCCACCTTTCCTGCCTGTTTCTACACCACTATTGCCTCTTTCAGTACCTCTGTTGCTTCTTTCTGCACTTCTCTTGCCTCTTTCTGCACCCTTCGTGCCTCTTTCAGCACCTCTGTTGCTTCTTTCTGCACTTCTCTTCCTTCTTTCTGCACCCCTCGTGCCTCTTTCAGCACCTCTGCTGCTTCTTTGTGCACCTCTCTTGCCTCTTTCGACACCTCTGTTGCTTCTTTCTGCACCCCTCCTCCCTCTTTCTGCACCCCTCTTCCCTATTTGTGCAACTCTCTTGCCTCTTTCTACATCTCTCTTCCCTCTTTCTGCACCACTCTTGCCTCTTTCTGTACCTCTGTTGCTTCTTTCTGCACTTCTCTTGCCTCTTTCTGCACCCTTCGTTCCTCTTTCAGCACTTCTGTTGCTTCTTTCTGCACTTCTCTTCCTTCTTTCTGCATCCCTCGTGCCTCCTTTTGCACCTCTGTTGCTTCTTTCTGCACTTCTCTTGGTTCTTTCTGCACTTCTCTTGCCTCTTTCTGCATCCCTCTTGCCTCTTTGAGCACCTCTTTTGCTTCTTTCTGCACTTCTATTGCCTCTTTCTGCACCTCTCTTGCTTCTTTCTGTACCTCACTTGCCTCTTTCAGCACCTCTGTTGCTTTTTCTGCTGATCTCTTGCCTCTTTCTGCACCTCACTTGCGTCTTTCAGCACCTCTGTTGCTTTTTTCTGCAGAT
Source organism: Calotriton arnoldi (assembly GCA_963921515.1). NCBI lineage: Eukaryota > Metazoa > Chordata > Amphibia > Caudata > Salamandridae > Calotriton > Calotriton arnoldi. Next base: position 60,451 of record CAWUFW010021043.1, on the reverse strand, counting down.
CTCTTGCCCCTTTCTGCACCTCACTTGCCTTTTTCTGCACCCCTGTTCCCTGTTTCTGCACCTTTCTTGCCTGTTTCTGCACCACTATTGCCTCTTTCTGTACCTCTGTTGCTTCTTTCTGTACTTCTCTTGCCACTTTCTGCAGCCTTCGTGGCTCTTTCAGCACCTATGTTACTTCTTTCTGCACTTCTCTTCCTTCTTTCTGCACCCCTCATGCCTCTTCAGCACCTCTGTTGCTTCTTTGTGAGCCTTTGTTGCCTCTTTAAGCACTTCACTTGCTTCTTTCTGCATCTCTCTTGCCTCCTTCAGCACCTCTGTTGCTTCTTTCTAATACTCTCCTCCCTCCTTCTGCACCCCTCTTCCCTATTTGTTCAACTCTCTTGCCTCTTTCTACACCTCTCTTCACTCTTTCTGCACCACTCTTGCCTCTTTCTGTACCTCTATTGCTTCATTCTGCACTTCTCTTGCCTCTTTCTGCACCCTTCGTGCCTCTTTCAGCACTTCTGTTGCTTCTTTCTGCACTTCTCTTCCTTCTTTCTGCATCCATCGTGCCTCCTTTTGCACCTCTGTTGCTTCTTTCTGCACTTCTCTTGGTTCTTTCTGCACTGCTCTTGCCTTTTTCTGCATCCCTCTTGCCTCTTTGAGCACCTCTTTTGCTTCTTTCTGCACTTCTATTGCCTCTTTCTGCATCTCCCTTACTTCTTTCTGTACCTCACTTGCCTCTTCCAGCACCTCTGTTGCTGTTTTCTGCTGATCTCTTGCCTCTTTCTGCACCTCACTTGCATCTTTCAGCACCTCTGTTGCTTTTTTCTTCAGATCTCTTGCCCCTTTCTGCACCCCTCATTTCTCTTTCTGCACCTCTCTTGCCTTTTTCTGCACCCCAGTTCCCTGTTTCTGCACCTTTCCTGCCTGTTTCTGCACCACTATTGCCTCTTTCTGTACCTCTGTTGCTTCTTTCTGCACTTCTCTTGCCTCTTTCTGCACCCTTCGTAGCTCTTTCAGCACCTCTGTTGCTTCTTTCTGCACTTCTCTTCCTTCTTTCTGCATCGCTCGTGCCTCTTTCAGCACCTCTGTTGCCTCTTTCTGCACTTCACTTGCTTCTTTCTGCACCTCTCTTGCCTCTTTCGGCACCTCTGTTGCTTCTTTCTGCACCCCTCCTGCCTCTTTCTGCACCCCTCTTCCCTATTTGTGCAACTCTCTTGCCTCTTTCTACACCTCCCTTCCCTCTTTCTGCACCACTATTGCCTCTTTCTGTACCTCTGTTGCTTCTTTCTGCACTTCTCTTGCCTCTTTCTTCACCCTTCGTGCCTCTTTCGGCACCTCTGTTTCTTCTTTCTGCACTTCTCTTCCTTCTTTCTGCACCACTCGTGCCTCTTTCAGTACCTCTGCTGCTTCTTTCTGCACCTCTGTTGCCTCTTTCTGCACTTCTCTTGCTTCTTTCTACACCTCTGTTGCTTCTTTCAGCAATTCTCTTCCCTCTTTCTGCACTTCTCTTCCTTCTTTCTGCTCCCCTCTTGCCTCTTTCAGCACCTCTGTTACTTATTTCTGCAGATCTCTTGCCCCTTTCTGCACCCCTGTTCCCGGTTTCTGCACCTTTCCAGCCTGTTTCTGTACCTCTCTTGCCTCTTTCTGTACCTCTGTTGCCTCTTTATGCACTCCTCCTACCATTTTCTGCACCCCTCTTGCCACTTTTTGCACCTCTGTTGGTTCTTTCTGCACTGCTCTTACTTCTTTCTGCTCCTAACTTGCCTCTTTCTGCACCCCTGTTCCCTGTTTCTGCACCTTTCCTGCCTGTTTATGCACCTCTCTTGCCTCTTTCTGCACCTCTGAGTTAGAGGTAGTTTTACTCCCCCTGCCCTATTATGTACTACATTTTTTACATTTATGTACTAGGGCCTTACAGGGGAGGTCATGCCAATCACAGGGATACCCCAACCCATAGTGTACCCTAGTGTATGTAGGTGTTTTCACTGTATTCTAAGTGTCTTTCAGCATAGCACTGACTCCGGGCCTGGTTAGTCAGAGTCAGTTACCACCAGTACCAGTCAGTAAAAATGTGGGGGCACAGGATGACTTTGAAACAAGGCCTCTTTCTGCACCTCTGTTGGTTCTTTCTGCATATCTCTTACTTCTTTCTGCACTTTTCTTCGTCTTTCTGGACTTCTGTTGCCTCTTTCTGCATTTCTCTTGCTTCTTTCTGCGCCTTTCTTCCTCTTTCTTCACATGTCCTACCTCTGTAGGCATAGTTAGAAATTAGCATTGAAAAAACCTTAGAAATTCACTGAAAAAACCATAGGTTTCAGGGACGTTATAGTTAGAAATTAGCATTTAAAAAACCTTTGAAATCCACTGAAAAAACCATAGGTTTCAGGGACGTTATAGTTAGAAATTAGCATTTAAAAAACCTTAGAAATTCATTGAAAAAACCACAGGTTTCAGGGACGTTATAGTTAGTTGGACATTTCACTCGTACAAAACCAGAGAAATTTGGCCGTTATAGTTAGTTGAGCTAACTATAACCCGCGCCCCGCAATGTACTGCTGATGACATCACATATTACATTATTCATGACATGGTCAGTGACATCACTGATGACATCACTGATGACATCTCAAATGACATCACTGATGACATCACTGATGACATCATCCATGTGATAATTTGATGCATCTTCTCACACCCTAATATAACCTTTGATACACCCACTCTAAATTACAGACTGCCATTCTCAAAACCATAGACACTCCAACACCAATAACTACATACCCACTCTCTGATTCTTAGGTTTACACACATATCCACTCACTCATCCGTACAGTCACTCATACTTATGGTCACTCAGTACAGGACTATCATATGCACTCATACACCTATATAGACACTCACACACTGCCACTCATCCATAGAGGTACTCACACACCTAGTCAGTCATGCAAATAATTATTCACACTGCCATTTACTCACCTATACAGTCATACACACACCAGCTCACTTACTCATACAAATACTAGCACATTCTTACGCTCTTATACAATCACTGATACAAGCACACACTCATCCATAAAGCCACTCTCACAATCACACACTCTCACTTATAGCCATTTATATACTCCAACACACATATATACTGCCTTTCACATATGTAGTTACTCACACATGTACCACTGAGATATACATTCACTCACTAACACACCCATACACACACTCACCCACCCATACAGTCCATCACAGATGCATTCTTGAAACCATGCACCCAGTGAATCACCCACTCACACATCTATGCACAGAGTCACACACACCCCACCCACCCAAACACTCAGGCACCCATACAGATACTCAGACAACCAATCAATAACCCATATAGACACTCATGTAGCTATTCACAAACCCATGCAGCCACTTACACACCAACAGACAGACAGATACAGACATTCACACAGTTTAGTCACTTACCCATGCATTCAGTAAGATACATTTAATCACTTACTTATAGATTCAGTCATGCACCTACTAAATCATCCATTCAGACACTTATACACCAACTCATTCTTCAATACGCCTTTCCCTATATATATTAAACATATTTAAACTTTACAGAAACACACAGTCACTGGATGATGTCATCAGTGAAGTCATCAGTGATGTCATTTGAGATGTCATCAGTGATGTCACTGACCATGTCATGAGTGATGTAATATGTGACATCATCAGCAGTGCATTGCAGGGGTGCGAGTTCTAGTTAGGTGAACTAACTATAACGGGGGAATTTCTCTGGTTTTGTACGAGTGAAATTTCCAACTAACTATAACTTTCCCTAAAACCTATGGTTTTTTCAGTGAATTTCTAAGGTTTTTTAAATGCTAATTTCTAACTATAACGTGCCTGAAACCTATGGTTTTTTAAGTGAATATATATATACTTAGACCTGCCATCCTTGATGTTGTTTTCCATGACTTTTTTGCCTCTGACCTCCTGTTTTGCTGACTTTGCTTTTGCTGGCTTTAGGACTCTGGGCACTTTGCCACTGCTAACCAGTGCTATAAATGCATGTGCTCTCTGTTTTAAACATGGTAACATCGGCCTATCCACAATTGACATATTTAATTTACTTATAAGTCCCTAATAAAGTGCACTATCTGTGCCCAGGGCTTGTAAATTAAACGCTATTAGTGGACCTGTAGCACTGATTGTGCCACCCACTTAATTAGCCCTTCAAACAATGTCACATGCCTGCCATTGCAGAGCCTGTGGGTGCAGTTTTAAACTTCCATGTGGCAAGTTGACCCTTCCTTTTAAATACATATGCCACCACTAAGGTAGGCCCTGGACAGCCCAAGGGAAGGCTGCAGTTTATTTAAACTGTAGGACATGTACTTTCAGGTTTTACATGTCATGGTAATGAAAACCTCTTAAATCCATTGTTCATTACTGCAAGGCCTATCTCTCCCATAGGATAACATTAGGATTACCTTATTACATTTTATAAGTGTAAATCCCAACTGGGAAGAGATAGAACACCCAAGTTTGGTGTCTCTGGAATCACAATTTGAAATCACAACTCATGGTGAAGTCATATTTTAAATTGTAATTCTGAAAATGCCACTTTTAGAAAGTTGCCATTTTCTTACCTTAGCCATCTGGTACCTTCTGCCTGTCTCTAAATACACGTCTGGGGTAGGTGACTGCTGTCTTCGTGCACTCCCTCTAGACAGCCACGCACAAATGGAGCTTAGGTGTGACTGATGGGCAATCCGCATCCTAATGGGCCATCCTGGACAGGATGAGAGGGAGGAACTGACACTTATACTTGAATAGGCTATGTCCTGTCCCCACACAAATGCATACCCCCTGTAGTGAGCCTGGAGCCAGGACAGGAAGGGCCGGGACTCTGTGCACTTCAAAGGCATCTCTTTGAATTCTCCTTCACTTCAAAGGTACAACTGGGTATAAGTACTAGACCTCAGACACTACTAATTCAGTAAATGTCTGGACCTGTGGATACTCTGCCAGGAAGAAGGACTACTGTTCTGCTGAAAAGGCTGCCACTCTGCTGGACTGCTACTCTGCTGGACTGTTGCTCAGCTGTGCTGACCTGCTGCCCTTCTTCCCTTTGAGCAAGAAGGACTGGACCTGCATCTCTCCAACCCAGAACCAAAGTGGCTCCAAGGGCTTGCTGACTTGTCTCCTGTTTTGAAGTCTCAGGGACATCAAAGACTTCCAACTCCCCTGCTACAGCATCTGGACTCTTACATCTGTGAGTCGTGCCCTGCCAAGTGGTCCCAATCCAGTCCTAGGCCCTTGGAAGTGTGTATAAAGTGCTGCTCCAGCAGAAATCCACCATCGACGCACGAGGATTGAGTACATCGCAATGCTAACTGCATGCGCATCACCTCTATTCAAGACGCATATTTGACTTTCCGCGGGCCTTGAAAACAGGTGAAAAAGATTACCACGGTAAGTAATCATGTGCTTTGTATGCAGATTCTCAATATGCCCAGTAGTCCTCCAATACTACAACATCCAGCATGCTTTGTAAAATACGGAATTGATAGCATACTTGCAGTTTGTTAAAGTCCAGGTCAAATACCATCCAAAACACTGCAGTGACATTGTTTATGTGCAACTATGCTGGCAATAAAGTGACTATGTGCATGAACGCTAATTACAAAGCATGTCTCTGTGCATTTTGCCACAAATAAAATTCATCTTGTAAACAGAGGTTTTCTAGACTGGAAAGGAAGCCTTTACTCCTCTTCTCCCCCTTACTCATATCTCGCTGAAAAATTCTGGGAAAATCCTCTTTGTGAGGCGGAAACAAGCGGGTTGTGCTTCCTGGTCCAAAACGAACACCAACCCAGTTCCTCCATTAAAGGAGATATAGACCCTGCAGGGCAGCCATCAGACAGGGATGGAGAGCCCTTAAATCCATCAAGTAAGAAGAAGAATGCTGAGGCAAGATCATTGGATTCTCTCTGTTTAATCCACACAATGACAGTGCCAAATTGCGTTCTTGCAGCATAATCCTAACGTGTTTCGACCCAATACATGGACCTTGATCACAGGTGAAGAAGATTACCAAGGTATGTAATCACCTGCTTTATATATTGGTTCTCAATATGCCCAGTAGTCCTCCAATACTACAACATCCAGCATGCTTTGTAAAGTACTACATTTATAGCATACTTGCAGTTTATTAAAGCCAGGTCAAATGCCATCCAAAACACTGCAGTAACATTGTTTATATGCAACTATGCTGGCAATAAAGTGAATTCACAAAGAAGATTTTTTGCAGTGATATATGAGTTAGGGGGAGAAGAGGACCAGGCACAGACACCAGCTCTTGTCCACTTTTTATTCCACAACTATAAATCCGCCATGACACGCTTCAACCAAACAGTTAGCCTTGTTCACACACAAGCAGCACCATCATTGTTTCACTTTTATAGCACCCACATGGCAATCACCACTGAGGAAAGACTCACATGGTTAGTGTTTTTTCATTTTACATAATTGTAAATAGTGTGCTCTTTTGGTGTCTCTAACCCAAAATGAAATCTTATTAATTCACAAATAAGAAAAGTGTACAAAATTGAAATTAAAATCAAAAACACATGGAAGGCTAAAAATTCATAGCGATCAGTATCCTCATTTCAGAATGTGGAAATGCATTATATCATGTTGGGCATACTTTCAAACCAATATAAAAACCCATGTCACTACAGATTCTATAAGAATTTGGATCCAAAGAAGAATACATTAGCTCTTGATTCACAAAAATGCATCCAAGTGGGCAAACAATAACATTATGATTCATTATAATCAGATTAAACACTAAATCACGTATGAATTTCTAACATAAGAGTTTCCACCACATGATCAAGCTCAAATGGGCAATCTGTATTGCAAAACTCATTTATCATCATGCTCTCTGATTCCAAAATAATGTGCAGAACACCATATAGGTCCTAATATAGGTCCTAATTTCCCAACAATATTTTTTATCTCTTAATAGGGCACTACACATGATCAGAAATAGGGAATTCTAGCATCATATATTTTACAATAATGTATACAGCTCCTCTTCAAGGATTAAGCCATTTGGTGAAATGGATTCTAAATCTATTATGTACCTGCTCTCAGTTTTTCTTAATAATTGCTCATGATTGCCACCTCAAAAGTGCTTTGGGATCGCGTCAATTACAAAATACTTCAAACACCTGACATTGTTTTGACATTCAGTCAAATATCTAGCCACGGGAAATGAGCAGTCATTATTTTTGAAGGCCCTCAAGTACTGCAAGATCTTTTAATGGACCTGAAAAATCATGCTAACCAAGTACTTCAGCCCACAGTCACACAGCAGTACATAAACCGCAAACTCAGTCTTACAATTAAACGAGCCTGCTATCTTGATTGGTTTCCCTGCAAAAGGTGCGGTATACTCAAATGTGTTCACTCCAAAGCCACACGTCTTACACTTTTGGCATTTACAGAAACCCTTGGCCAGCGGTAACCAATTTTGTCATTCAATGACTTCTGGACTACTTTTGACCAGGGCATCACTCATGAAGTTACGCTCTATGGTATGTAATTGAGGGGGATCTGGGAATGGTCAGCCCTAAAATTGGATCCCCCAACACTAGGTGCCCATACTTTCAAAGGATGGCTCTTAATTTGTTCTCTTGTTTGCTATATGTTGTTATCAATCTGATAACTGATTCACCTTCCTTTTTCTGCTTCTTGAGGAAGAGTAGGGACTCTCTGCTATTTTGTTCCACTATTGCTACTGTTCTCTTGTGTAGTTTTGTTGCACAAATCTACCCACTGACTCATCCCTACAGACCTCCCAATCTTGAGTACAACTGCAGTTTCTTCTCATTGTAAGCATCTCCCCATATGGGATGCTAGATTTCAAGTGACTCAGGTGGAAGCTACATGCATGCAGGGTGGAATTCACAGCAGTCTTCTTCCTGAGCAATCCGGTTTCTAACCTGTCATTATCAACAAACACTAGAAAATCCAAAAATTCTACCTTTGTTGCACTGATGTGACCTGTGAAGTGCAAGTTTAAATTGTTGCGGTTGATTGCCTCTATAAATTCCTCAGCTGTTTGCCACATGCCCTTCCATATGACAAATAGGTCATCGATAAAGCACAACCAACAAATGATGTGCTCACCCCACATTGCACCATAGTCATTGTTGAGCACCTGCTCCTCCCACCAGCCCATATGCAAACAAGTATAGCTAGAGGTGAAGCAGGTGTCCATCGCTGTTCCACATAACTACCTAAATATTTCCTTATTGAAAAGAAAATAATTATTCTCAAGACATCATCTACCCATGGATAACAACATCCTTGTGTGTTTATATATCTTCAGTGGTCTACGTTTCAGAAATGTTCAACAGCCTGGATTCCATCATCATGCTTGATGCTGGTATATAATGTAAATGTAAATGTAATGTAAATGTAAATGTAATTCGTACTTGTAAAGCGCACTGCCACCCCAACTGGGGCATCCTGGCGCTATACGCATACCGCTGTGGAACCCTTCCTGGCTATTCCCTGTGAAATGTCCACTCCTGGGCACCCCCAAGGTGAAGCCAGGCATCCCAGCGCTGGTGGGGCCGTTGTGGAGATTAAGCAAGCTATTGCCCAGAGTTGCAGAGTGGGACCCATGATTAGAATAGGCACCGAGGCGAGAATTATCAGGTCCGAGGAAATTGAGTCCAAGACCCGCCGAGGCGGGAATTGAACCCTGGTCCCGGGCCAGATCTCTGCATCAGGGTCTGCCGCTCTAACCATTGAGCCACACTTCTCCACATAATGAGGTCACATCAAGTGCAATTAGAAGTTAATCATCCCTACATGGAATGTCATAGATTCTTTTTAGAAAGTCACCTGTGTTTTTAATAAATGAGGGTAGATTACACACATACGCCTGAAAGAAATAGTGGATATAGCACAACATATTTTCAAATAGACTGTCATTTGCCGAAATGATGGGCCTTCCCAGTGGTTGTGATTGATCTTTTGTATCTTTGGTATCAGGTACAGAATTGGCGTCTTTGGAAGGTCGTTCCTCAAGAAAAGGTATTCATCTTGATTTAGCGAGCCTAAGTTTCTCCAATCAGTTAATTCTGAGTGATATTATGACTTGACTTTTCACATGCTCTCCGAATCACTGCTAGCATAGCATCATCATCCAATTGCTTTCATGCCTCCATTGTATACATTTCTAGGGGCCATAACACAATGATGCCTCCTTTGTCCGAATTGCGGATCACCACTTGCTTTTCAGATTAGAGTTTTTTGATCAAATTATAGTAGGATCTCTGTTGACGATCACATTTTTTGCACACTTTGGGGCAGATTTAAAAGAAACTGACCCATCTGTACAGATATGTCAATTTCCCTGTGCTTCCTTGTGAAACCCTTGTGCCACCACAGATGCACCGTATTTACAATATGGTGCATGGCGCAAGGATTGACAGATGTGTCAGAAATTCTGATGCATCTGTTGGCGCAAATGTCATGCATTGCTGGAGTCGTGTCGCAAGCACAATGCAACTCCAGCAATGCATGGGGTGGCCTATTCCCAATATACTTCGTCACTCCTTATGCCTGCTCCAAGCAGGCGTAGGGTTTTGATGCAGTGGCGTCATAGAAGTGACACAGTGAAATCTTGTAGATGAGGCTTTCCTGTGTGGGAATGCCCACCCTGCATACTTTATACCTGACACAGATATAATGTGGCGCAGGGCTTTACAAGGTCACGCATCTCCCTAGATGCATCACGTTGTAAATGGGCCGCAACGTCGTGCATTGTTTATGCCACCGCTGCATCACAAAAAGTGACACAAAGGCGGCGCAAAAGTGTTGCTAGTTGTTTTATGCAATTTGTTCACCTCCTCAACAATACACTCATTGAAAATGCCGATGATGTCTTCGAAGGCTATTGGTACAAAATATGGAAGCCGGTTTGAATGGGGTATCTGCCTCCCCATACACATCCAAATTCATAGCGTCAATAATTTGTTGCTCCATGACTGGTTCCGAAATGCCCAAAGTTTCATTCTCCAATTCTTGGAGCTCCTGCATCAGTTGGATATCGGACACCTGTAAACAACTATGATATGATTTTCCACCTCACTCCTTCTGTGGTTTCCCACCTGACTTTCTGGGGATGGTACTTTGCCAATTTCAATTTTCAAATATATTTGTAAATTTCAACTCTTGTCTCAGAGAAGTTCAACAAACTTTCTGAACAACATGAGAATCCAAGTGATAAAATCTGTTGTTCTGCCTAATTGAGTGCAATGTTTGAGAGATTGATGAATGTCTTGGTTATATCACTGTTTACTTTCTCTTCCATTTTTGCTGCTTTAGTTTTAAGTTTCCTGCTGCGCCTCCTCCGCTTACCCCTTCTTTTGTTCCTCCTTTTTCGGGCTTGAATTTTTTGCCCGAATATATATTTGTATGTTTTGTTTGTGAATTCTTTTCTTTACATGGTGTACATGATGAATCAAGACAGGTAAAGCTGACTATAAGCCAAATCTAAAATGGGACTTCAACCTAAATTTCCTCAATACTAATATAGGAATTGTTTAGGCAGCTCTATATTTCTATTATTTACTATATTGTCTTATGCATCTAGGACGAAGAGTACCGGCTTTTCATAATTATTCACAATTTTACTAGACATGATCCCAATGCCGCCCAGACAAAACACCCCTACTACATATAAACGTTTGACATTGATATATGAAGGGTCTGCTGCAGGCTTAAAAAGTCTTTCATCTCTCCAAGGTTGCCAATCTAATTACCATTGAAACTAGGAATGAGAAGCCTTATTCTGCTTATAGCACTATAAAATAACAAAACATTGCCTGAGCAAAAGTTAATTTGGTAAATAGTCTGTTTTCAGTGCTTGTCATCGGGAGAGAGACAGATACAATTTGTCGTGAAGTAATTAAGACCATGGGCAATATGTGGAGGCTTGTACAGACTGTCAATGAAGGTCAAAAGGTGACATTTGAGAAAAAATTTACATTAACATATTATTATATTCATTTTTCTTTTGCAGTTGGTCAACACTATTTTGGGTTCCCCAATTGGCAACTAGGATCGATAGACAGGCGATAGTGACAGCAATCGACAACGTAGCAACCATCAATTGATATGTGATGAAATGGGAAGCCTGCAACTAAAGTACTGCAAAGCTTGTGTTTAAAATAAATTACAAGAAGAATATAAATATGCATTTATTTTGCTGTGGGATAAGGTAGGAAAGCCAAATTGCCTGCAAAGGAAGTTTCCATCAGGCTGGTATGGGAGCACGCAGTGCATGCCGAATGGTATGCATGTGGTCCCTGACACACATAGAAAGCACCCTTGAAGCTTATCTTTGCCTGCAACTGCTGCCCGCACATGTGATGTTGATAAAAGGAACTATTACTTTGAGTCATCTTTTTGAAAAGTTGCCAGTCAGTCCATCAAGTGGAATACTGATTATGGAACAGGGAGTTCATTGACAATTTTACACTGTTGAACATTGTACAGATGGGCACATACACACATTAAAGAAGCAAGAAAGATGGGCCTAGGGAGGATAGAAAGAAGGTTAGGCCTGAGGGGAATATTACATATTGGTTAAACCTGTTTGCTTAGTTGACAACCATCACAGCTTAGAAATACTCCGATTATCCCTCCATCCTAAAAGACAATCAGGGTCTTTTAGAGAAGTTTAGAATGGCATCATGACATGGTTACTTTATGATCTGGGTTTCTGCAGGGCATGCAATAGGTAGCATGTCTGTCATGGCATCACAGGGATTCCGATGAAAATAAAGGAATTGTCTGCCGCAGAGCAATAATTGCTTTGACAGATCCTGAATTACTGAACTATCTCATGACCACCACCACCTTCTCCATAACGCTCTCTAAAACATATGGGGCCTGATTCACAAAGGTAAACCGAGACGGAAGTCTAACTTTATGACTTTCCGTATTCTCAAAGGGCATTTATGAGTCATAAAGTTAGAATTTTGTCTTAGTTAAACTTAAGTTTTGGTGTTAAGTTTAACTGAGGCCAAAAGTCCTGGGACCCGATTCACAAAGGTAAACTGAGACAAAAGTCTAACTTTATGACTTTCGGTATTCACAAACGGCTTTACGAGTAGTAAAGTTAGACTTTTGTCTCAGTTTTGATCTCAGTCAAACTTAAGACCAAAACTTAAGTTTAACTGAGACACAAGTCTAACTTTACTACACGTAAATGCCCTTTGTGAATACCGAAATTCATAAAGTTACACTTTTGTCTCAGTTTATCTTTGTGAATCGGGCCCATTGCCTAGTTAGCCAGTGTAGTTAGAAAGATACTAAAAAATGGGCTCTCAAAACAAAAGAAGGTGTCTGTCTTGCTACTAAGAAAATATGAACTGATTTTTGAGATTGTACAAAAATTGATTCAAAATGTCAATTGTATTGCACCTCATGTTGAATAACAACTTTTTAAGGCTTCCCAGTGACCAAAATTGCCATTTTTATAGACTTTTCTTCCTACTCAGAAGCTTGTATTTTGCCCGATTTTGAGAATGAAACGACTCTAAACAGACTTATTTTAGTTCCAAAAGTGATGATTCAGATCCGACAGTCATTGACAGTCAAAAGATTAAACGTTCAAAAAATCAACTTTACTGACCATTCGCAGAATATTCCTCAGGTCTGGGGTCATCATTTTTCATCAGAAAAGGGATTTTTGGACTGTACAAAAAATGATTCAAAATGTCAATTGTATTGCGCCTCATGGTAAATAATCACTTTTAAGGCCTCATAGTGACCAAAATTGCCATTTTTATTGACTTTTCATCCTACTCGGACGCTTGTATTTTGCCAGATTTCTAGCATGAATAAGACTCTAAACACAGATATTTTAGTTCCAAAAGTGATGATTCACATCTGACAGTCATTTACAGACAAAAGATAAAACTTTTTAAAAATCACCATTACTGACCACCGTGAGATGTTCCTCAGCACCGTTTTTCATCCGAAAATTGATTTTTGAGACCGTACAAAAAATGGTTAAAAATGTCAAATTTATCGCGGCTCATGTTGAATGATAACTTCTTAAGGCCTCCAAGTGAATAAAATTGTGTTCTTTTTTAGACTATTCCTCCTACTCAGAAGCTTGTATTTTGTGAGATTTCGAGCATGAAAATGACTCTAAACACACTTATTTTAGTTCCAAAATTGATGATTCACACCCAAGGCGTGTTTACAGTCAAAAGATTAAAAATTCAAAAAATCACCATTACTGACCATTCGAAAAAAGTTTCTCACGTCTGGGGTCATCATTTTTAATCAAATAATTGATTTTTTGGACTGTACAAAAAATGATTCAAAATGTCAATTGGATCATGCCTTGTGTTAAATAACCACTTTTTAAAGCCTCACCGTGACCAAATTTGCCATTTTTACAGACTATTCCTCCTACTCAGAAGCTTCTATTTTGACCACTTTCTCGCATGAAAATGATTCTAAACACACTTATTTTAGTTCAAAAAGTGATAATTCACTCCTAACAGTCAAAAGATTAAATATACAAAATCACCATTACTGACCATCTGGAGTAAGTTCAAAAGGTCCAGGTCATCGTTTTTCATCAGAAAATTGATTTTTTGGACTGTTCCAAAATTATTCAAAATGTCAATTGGATCATGCCTCGTGTTGAATGACCTCTTTTTAAAGCCTCAGAGTGACCAGAATTGACGTTTTTACAGATCTCTCCTCCTACTCAGAAGCTTCTATTTTGACCAATTTCGGACAGGTAAATGACTCTAAACACACTTATTTTAGTTCCAAAAGTGATAATTTACAGGCAATAGTCATTTACAATCAGAAGATTAAACATTAAAAAAATCACTATTACTGACCATCTGGAGAAAGTTCGACAGGTCCGGAGTCATCATTTTTCATCAGAAAATTGATTTTTTGGACTGTACAAAAAATGATTGAAAATGTCAATTGAATCGTGCCTCATGTTTAATAACCACTTTTTAAAGCATCACAGTGACAGAATCACCGTTTTTACAGACATTTTCTCCTACTCAGAAGCTTCTATTTTGACCAATTTCGGGCAGGAAAATGACTCCAAACACGCCTATTTTAGTTACAAAAGTGATAATTCACATGCAATAGTCATTTACAGTCAAAAGATTAAACATTAAAAAATCACCATTAGTGACCATCTGGAGAAATTTCGACAATTCTGGGGTTATCACTTTTCATCAGAAAATTGATTTTTTGGACTGTACATTCAGGCCCCACAGTGACCAAAAGTGCCATTTTTACCGACTTTTACTCCTACTCAGAAGCTTCAATTTTGACCAATTTTGGGCAGTAAAATGACTCTAAACACACTTATTTTAGTTTCAAAAGTGATAATTCACATGCAATAGTCATTTACAGTCAAAAGATTAAACATTAAAAAATCACCATTACTGACCATCTGGAGAACGTTCGACTGGTCTCACAGTGACCAGAAGTGCCATTTTTACAGACTTTTCCTCCTACTCCTAAGCTTCTATTTTGACCGATTTCAGGGAGGAAAGTGACACAAAAAACCACTTATTTTTTTCCAAAAGTGATAATTCACATCTAATAGTCATTTACAGTCAAAAGATTAAACATTAAAAAATAACCATTACTGACCATCTGGAGAACGTTCAACTGGTCCTGGGTCATTGCCTTTTTTTATCAGAAAATATATTTTTTGGTCTGTACAAAAAATGATTCAAAATGTCAATTGGATCGTGCCTCATATTGAATAACCACTTTTTAAAGCCTCACAGTGACCACAATCGCCGTTTTTACAGATGTTTCCTCCCAATCAGAAGCATCTATTTTGACCAATTTCTGGCAGGAAAATGTCTCCAAACAAGCTTATTTTAGTTACAAAAGTGATAATTCACATTCAATAGTCATTTACAGTCAAAAGATTAAACATTAAAAAACTCACCATTAGTGACCATCTGGAGAAAGTTCGACAAGTCTGGGGTTATCACTTTTCATCAGAAAATTCATTTTTTGGACTGTACAAAAAATGATTCAAAATGTGAATTGGATCGTGCCTCATGTGGAATAACCACTTTTTAAAGCCTCACAGTGACCATAATCGCCGTTTTTACAGATGCTTCCTCGCAATAAGAAGCTTCTATTTTGACCGATTTCGGGAGGAAAATGACTCTAAACACACTTATTTTAGTTGAAAAATTGATAATTCACTCCAAACAGTCATTTACAGTCAAAAGATTAAACATTAAAAAATCACTATTACTGACCATCAGGAGAAAGTTTGACAAATCTCGGGTTATCACTTTTCATCAGAAAATTGATTTTTTGGACTGTATAAAAAATGATTCAAAATGTCAATTGGATCATATCTCATGTTGAATAACCACTTTTTAAAGCCTCACAGTGACCAAAAGTGCCATTTTTACCGACTTTTACTCCTGCTCAGAAGCTTCAATTTTGACCAATTTTGGGCAGTAAAATGACTCTAAACACACTTATTTTAGTTTCAAAAGTGATAATTCACATGCAATAGTCATTTACAGTCAAAAGATTAAAGATTAAAAATCACTATTACTGACCATCTGGAGAACGTTCGACTGGTCTCACAGTGACCAGAAGTGCCATTTTTACAGACTTTTCCTCCTACTCCGAAGCTTCTATTTTGACCGATTTCAGGGAGGAAAGTGACACAAAAAACCACTTATTTTTTTCCAAAAGTGATAATTCACATTTAATAGTCATTTACAGTCAAAAGATTAAACATTGAAAAATAACCATTACTGACCATCTGGAGAACGTTCAACTGGTCCTGGGTCATTGCCTTTTTTTATCAGAAAATATATTTTTTGGTCTGTACAAAAAATGATTCAAAATGTCAATTGGATCGTGCCTCATATTGAATAACCACTTTTTAAAGCCTCACAGTGACCACAATCGCCGTTTTTACAGATGTTTCCTCCCAATCAGAAGCATCTATTTTGACCAATTTCTGGCAGGAAAATGTCTCCAAACACGCTTATTTTAGTTACAAAAGTGTAATTCACATTCAATAGTCATTTAAAGTCAAAAGATTAAACATTAAAAAACTCACCATTAGTGACCATCTGGAGAAAGTTCGACAAGTCTGGGGTTATCACTTTTCATCAGAAAATTCATTTTTGGACTGTACAAAAAATGATTCAAAATGTGAATTGGATCGTGCCTCAATTGGAATAACCACTTTTTAAAGCCTCACAGTGACCAGAATCGCCGTTTTTACAGATGCTTCCTCCCAATAAGAAGCTTCTATTTTGACCGATTTTGGGGAGGAAAATGACTCTAAACACACTTATTTTAGTTGAAAAATTGATAATTCACTCCAGTCATTTACAGTCAAAAGATTAAACATTAAAAAATCACTATTACTGACCATCTGGAGAAAGTTCGACAAATCTGGGGTTATCACTTTTCATCAGAAAATAAATTTTTTGGACTGTATAAAAAATGATTCAAATTGTCAATTGGATCATGTCTCATGTTGAATAACCACTTTTTAAAGCCTCACAGTGACCAAAAGTGCCATTTTTACAGACTTTTACTCCTACTCAGAAGCTTCAATTTTGACCAATTTTGGGCAGTAAAATGACTCTAAACACACTTATTTTAGTTTCAAAAGTGATAATTCACATACAATAGTCATTTACAGTCAAAAGATTAAACATTAAAAAATCACCATTACTGACCATCTGGAGAACGTTCGACTGGTCTCACAGTGACCAGAAGTGCCATTTTTACAGACTTTTCCTCCTACTCCGAAGCTTATATTTTGACCGATTTCAGGGAGGAAAGTGACAGAAAAAACACTTATTTTTTTCCAAATGTGATAATTCACATCTAAAAGTCATTTACAGTCGAAAGATTAAACATTATAAAATAACCATTACTGGCCATCTGGAGAACGTTCAACTGGTCCTGGGTCATTGCTTTCAAATCAGAAAATTGATTTTTTGGACTGTACAAAAAATGATTAAAAATTTGAATTGGATCATGCCTCATGTTGAATAACCACTTTTTAAAGCCTCACAGTGACCAAAATTGATATTTTTACAGACTTTTACTCCTACTCAGAAGCTTCTATTTTGACTGATTTCAGGGAGGAAAGTGACTCAAAAAACCACTTATTTTTTTCGAAGAGTGATAATTCAAATCTAATAGTCATATACAGTCAAAAGATTAAACATTAAAAAATCACTGTTACTGACCATTTGGAGAACGTTCGACTGGTCCGGGGTCATTGCTTTTCATCAGAAAATAGCTTTTTTGGACTGTACAAAAAATGATTCACAATGTCAATTGGATTGTGCCTCATGTTGAATAACCACTTTTTAAAGCCTCACATTGACCAAAATTGCCATTTTTACAGTCATTTTCTCCTACTCAGAAGCTTCCATTTTGACCGATTTTGGGCAGGAAAATGACTCTAAACACACATATTTTAGATCCAAAAGTAATAATTCATATGCAATAGTCATTTACAGTCAAAAGATTAAACATTAAAAAATCACCATTACTGACCATCTGGAGAAAGTTCGACAGGTCCAGGGGTCATCGTTTTCATCAGAAAATTGATTTTTGGACTGTACAAAAAATTATTCAAAATGTCAAATGGATCGTGCCTCATGTTGAATAACCACTTTTTAAGGCCTCACAGTGACCAAAATTGTCATTTTTTAGACCTTTCCTCCTGCTCAGAAGCTTCTATTTTGATTTATTTAGGGCAGGAAAATGACTCTAAACCCATTATATTAGTTCCAAAAGTGATAATTCACATGCAATAGTTATTTACAGTCAAAAGATTAAACATTAAAAATCACCATTACTGACCACCAGGAGAAAGTTTGACAGGTCCGGGGTCATCGTTTTTCATCAGAAAATTGATTTTTTGGACTGTACAAAAAATTATTCATGGGGGCTTATTTACAAGGCCCTTGAGCCACTTTTGCGTCATTTTTAACATGGGAAAAGTGACGCAAAAGTGGCGCAAAGGCTTGTAAATCTGCCTCCAAATGTCAATTGTATTGTGCCTCATGTTGAATAACCACTTTTAAAGCCTCACAGTGACCAAAATTGCCATTTTCACAGACTTTTCCTCCTACTCAGAAACTTCTATTTTGACTGATTTCGGGCAGGAAAATCACTCTAAACACACATATTTTAGTTACAATAGTGATAATTCACATGCAATAGTTATTTACAGTCAAAAGATTAAAGATTAAAAAATCAGCATTCCTGACCATCTGGAGAACGTTTGACAGGTCCGGGGTCATCGTTTTTCATCAGAAAATTGATTTTTGGGACTGTACAAAAATTATTCAAAATGTCAATTTGATTGTGCCTCATGTTGAATAACCACTGTTTAAAGCCTCACAGTGACCAAAATTGCCATTTTTACAGACCTGTCTTCCTACTCAGAATCTTCTATTTTGACCGATTTCGGGCAGGAAAATGACTCAAAACACACTTATTTTAGATCCAAAAGTGATAATTCATATGCAATAGTTATTTACAGTCAAAAGATTAAACATTAAAAATTCACTATTACTAACCATCTGGAGAAAGTTTGACAGGTCTGGGGTCATCGTTTTTCATCAGAAAATTGATTTTTTGGACTGTACAAAAAATGATTCAAAATGTCAATTGGATCGTGCCTCACGTTGAATAACCACCTTTTAAAGACTCACAGTGACCAAAATTGCCATTTTTACAGACTTTTCCTCCTACTCAGAAGCTTTTATTTTGATTGATTTTGGGTAGGAAAATTAATCTAAACATACTTCTACTAGTTCCAAAAGTGATAATTCACATGCAAGAGTTATTTACAGTCAAAAGATTAAACATAAAAAATCACCGTTACTGACTATCTGGAGAAAGTTCGACAGGTCCAGGGTCATCGTTTTTCATCAGAAAATTGATTTTTTGCACTGTACAAAAAATTATTCTAAATGTCAATTGTATTGTGCCTCATGTTGAATAGCCACTTTTTAAGGCCTCACAGTGACCAAAATTGCCATTTTTACCAACTTTTCCTCCTACTCAGAAGCTTCTATTTTGAATGATTTCGGGCAGGAAAATGACTCTAAACACAATTATTTTAGTTCCAAAAGTGATAATTCACATGCAATAGTTATTTACAGCCAAAAGATTAAACATTAAAAAATCACCATTACTGACCATCTGGAGAAAGTTCGACAGGTCCGGGGTCATCGTTTTTCATCAGAAAATTGATTTTTGGGACTGTACAAAAAATGATTCAAAATGTGAATTGGATCGTGCCTCATGTGGAATAACCACTTTTTAAAGCCTCACAGTGACCAGAATCGCCGTTTTTATAGATGTTTCCTCCCAATCAGAAGCTTCTATTTTGACCAATTTCGGGAGGAAAATGACTCTAAACACACTTATTTTAGTTGAAAAATTGATAATTCACTCCAGTCATTTACAGTCAAAAGATTAAACATTAAAAATCACTATTACTGACCATCTGGAGAAAGTTCGACAAATCTGGGGTTATCACTTTTCATCAGAAAATAAATTTTTTGGACTGTTTAAAAAATGATTCAAATTGTCAATTGGATCATGTCTCATGTTGAATAACCACTTTTTAAAGCCTCACAGTGACCAAAAGTGCCATTTTTACAGACTTTTACTCCTACTCAGAAGCTTCAATTTTGACCAATTTTGGGCAGTAAAATGACTCTAAACACACTTATTTTAGTTTCAAAAGTGATAATTCACATGCAATAGTCATTTACAGTCAAAAGATTAAACATTAAAAAATCACCATTACTGACCATCTGGAGAACGTTCGACTGGTCTCACAGTGACCAGAAGTGCCATTTTTACAGACTTTTCCTCCTACTCCGAAGCTTATATTTTGACCGATTTCAGGGAGGAAAGTGACAGAAAAAAACACTTATTTTTTTCCAAATGTGATAATTCACATCTAAAAGTCATTTACAGTCGAAAGATTAAACATTATAAAATAACCATTACTGGCCATCTGGAGAACGTTCAACTGGTCCTGGGTCATTGCTTTCAAATCAGAAAATTGATTTTTGGACTGTACAAAAAATGATTAAAAATTTGAATTGGATCATGCCTCATGTTGAATAACCACTTTTTAAAGCCTCACAGTGACCAAAATTGATATTTTTACAGACTTTTACTCCTACTCAGAAGCTTCTATTTTGACTGATTTCAGGGAGGAAAGTGACTCAAAAAACCACTTATTTTTTTCGAAGAGGGATAATTCAAATCTAATAGTCATATACAGTCAAAAGATTAAACATTAAAAAATCACTGTTACTGACCATTTGGAGAACGTTCGACTGGTCCGGGGTCATTGCTTTTCATCAGAAAATAGCTTTTTTGGACTGTACAAAAAATGATTCACAATGTCAATTGGATCGTGCCTCATGTTGAATAACCACTTTTTAAAGCCTCAGATTGACCAAAATTGCCATTTTTACAGTCATTTTCTCCTACTCAGAAGCTTCCATTTTGACCGATTTTGGGCAGGAAAATGACTCTAAACTCACATATTTTAGATCCAAAAGTAATAATTCATATGCAATAGTCATTTACAGTCAAATGATTAAACATTTTTAAAATCACCATTACTGACTGCCTGGAGAAAGTTCGACAGGTCCGGGGTAATCGTTTTTCATCAGAAAATTGATTTTTTGGACTGTTCAAAAAATGATTCAAAATGTCAATTGAATCGTGCCTCATGTTTCCTAACCTCTTTTTAAAGTCTCACAGTGACCAGAATTGCCGTTTTTACAGACATTTTCTCCTACTCAGAAGCTTCAATTTGACCAATTTCGGGCAGGAAAATGAATCTAAACACACTTATTTTAGTTACAAAAGTGATAATTCAGATGCAATAGTCATTTACAGTCAAATTATTAAACATTCGAAAATCACCATTACTGACCACCCGGAGAAAGTTCTACAGGTCTGGGGTCATCGTTTTTCATCAGAAAATAGATTTTTGGACTGTACAAAAAATTATTCAAAATGTCAATTGGATCGTGCCTCATGTCGAATAACCTCTTTTAAAAGCCTCACAGTGACCAAAATTGCCATTTTTACAGATGTTTAACTCCTACTCGGAAGCTTCTATTTTGACTGATTTTGGGAAGGAAAATGACTCTAAACATACTTATTTTAGTTCAAAAAGTGATAATTCACATCCAACAGTCACTTAAAGTCAAAAGATTAAACATTAAAAATCCCCGTTACTGACCATCTGGAGAAGGTTCGACAGGTGGGGTCATCGTTCATCAGAAAATAGATTTTTGGAATGTACAATAAATGATTCAAAATGTGTATTGGATCGTGCCTCATGTGGCATGACCACTTTTTAAAGCATCACAGTGACCAGAATCGCAGTTTTTACAGATGTTTCCTCCCCATCAGAAGCTTCTATTTTGACCAATTTCTGGCAGGAAAATGTCACCAAACACACTTATTTTAGTTTCAAAAGTGATAATTCACATGCAATAGTTATTTACAGTCAAAAGATTAAACATTGAAAAATCACCATTCCTGACCATCTGGAGAAAGTTCGACAGGTCCAGGGGTCATCGTTTTCATCAGAAAATTGATTTTTGGACTGTACAAAAAATTATTCAAAATGTCAAATGGATCATGCCTCATGTTGAATAACCACTTTTTAAGGCCTCACAGTGACCAAAATTGTCATTTTTTAGACCTTTCCTCCTGCTCAGAAGCTTCTATTTTGATTTATTTCGGGCAGGAAAATGACTCTAAACCCATTATATTAGTTCCAAAAGTGCTAATTCATATGCAATAGTTATTTACAGTCAAAAGATTAAACATTAAAAAATCACCATTACTGACCACCAGGAGAAAGTTTGACAGGTCCGGGGTCATCGTTTTTCATCAGAAAATTGATTTTTGGACTGTACAAAAAATTATTCATGGGGGCTTATTTACAAGGCCCTTGAGCCACTTTTGCATCATTTTTAACATGGGAAAAGTGACGCAAAAATGGCGCAAGGGGCTTGTAAATCTGCCTCCAAATGTCAATTGTATTGTGCCTCATGTTGAATAACCACTTTTTAAAGCCTCACAGTGACCAAAATTGCCATTTTTACAGTCATTTTCTCCTACTCAGAAGCTTCCATTTTGACCGATTTTGGGCAGGAAAATGACTCTAAACACACATATTTTAGATCCAAAAGTAATAATTCATATGCAATAGTCATTTACAGTCAAAAGATTAAACATTAAAAAATCACCATTACTGACCATCTGGAGAAAGTTCGACAGGTCCAGGGGTCATCGTTTTTCATCAGAAAATTGATTTTTTGGACTGTACAAAAATGATTCAAAATGTCAAATGGATCGTGCCTCATGTTGAATAACCACTTTTTAAGGCCTCACAGTGACCAAAATTGTCATTTTTAGACCTTTCCTCCTGCTCAGAAGCTTCTATTTTGATTTATTTAGGGCAGGAAAATGACTCTAAACCCATTATATTAGTTCCAAAAGTGATAATTCACATGCAATAGTTATTTACAGTCAAAAGATTAAACATTAAAAAATCACCATTACTGACCACCAGGAGAAAGTTTGACAGGTCCGGGGTCATCGTTTTTCATCAGAAAATTGATTTTTGGACTGTACAAAAAATTATTCATGGGGGCTTATTTACAAGGCCTTGAGCCACTTTTGCGTCATTTTTAACATGGGAAAAGTGACGCAAAAGTGGCGCAAGGGGCTTGTAAATCTGCCTCCAAATGTCAATTGTATTGTGCCTCATGTTGAATAACCACTTTTAAAGCCTCACAGTGACCAAAATTGCCATTTTCACAGACTTTTCCTCCTACTCAGAAACTTCTATTTTGACTGATTTCGGGCAGGAAAATCACTCTAAACACACATATTTTAGTTACAATAGTGATAATTCACATGCAATAGTTATTTACAGTCAAAAGATTAAAGATTAAAAAATCAGCATTCCTGACCATCTGGAGAACGTTTGACAGGTCCGGGGTCATCGTTTTTCATCAGAAAATTGATTTTTGGGACTGTACAAAAAATTATTCAAAATGTCAATTTGATTGTGCCTCTTGTTGAATAACCACTGTTTAAAGCCTCACAGTGACCAAAATTGCCATTTTTACAGACCTGTCTTCCTACTCAGAATCTTCTATTTTGACCGATTTCGGGCAGGAAAATGACTCAAAACACACTTATTTTAGATCCAAAAGTGATAATTCATATGCAATAGTTATTTACAGTCAAAAGATTAAACATTAAAAATTCACTATTACTAACCATCTGGAGAAAGTTTGACAGGTCTGGGGTCATCGTTTTTCATCAGAAAATTGATTTTTTGGACTGTACAAAAAATGATTCAAAATGTCAATTGGATCGTGCCTCACGTTGAATAACCACCTTTTAAAGACTCACAGTGACCAAAATTGCCATTTTTACAGACTTTTCCTCCTACTCAGAAGCTTTTATTTTGATTGATTTTGGGTAGGAAAATTAATCTAAACATACTTCTACTAGTTCCAAAAATGATAATTCACATGCAAGAGTTATTTACAGTCAAAAGATTAAACATAAAAAATCACCGTTACTGACTATCTGGAGAAAGTTCGACAGGTCCAGGGTCATCGTTTTTCATCCGAATACTGATGTTTTGGACTGTACAAAAAATGATTCAAAATGTCAATTGTATTGTGCCTCATGTTGAATAACCACTTTTTAAAGCCTCACAGTGACCAAAATTGCCATTTTTCAGACATTTCCTCCCTACTCAGACGCTTATATTTTGATTTATTTCGGGCAGGAAAATGACTCTAAACACACTTATTTTAGTTCCAAAAGTGATAATTCACAAGCAATAGTTATTTACAGTCAAAGGATTAATTATTAAAAAATAACAATTCCTGACCATCTGGAGAAAGTTTGACAGGTCCGGGGTAATCGTTTTTCATCAGAAAATTGATTTTTGCACTGTACAAAAAATTATTCTAAATGTCAATTGTATTGTGCCTCATGTTGAATAGCCACTTTTAAGGCCTCAAAGTGACCAAAATTGCCATTTTTACCGACTTTTCCTCCTACTCAGAAGCTTCTATTTTGAATGATTTCGGGCAGGAAAATGACTCTAAACACAATTATTTTAGTTCCAAAAGTGATAATTCACATGCAATAGTTATTTACAGTCAAAGGATTAATTATTAAAAAATCACCATTACTGACCATCTGGAGAAAGTTTGACACGTCCGGGGTCATCGTTTTTCATCAGAAAATTGATTTTTGGGACTGTACAAAAAATGATTCAAAATGTGAATTGGATCGTGCCTCATGTGGAATAACCACTTTTTAAAGCCTCACAGTGACCAGAATCGCCGTTTTTATAGATGTTTCCTCCCAATCAGAAGCTTCTATTTTGACCAATTTCGGGGAGGAAAATGACTCTAAACACACTTATTTTAGTTGAAAAATTGATAATTCACTCCAGTCATTTACAGTCAAAAGATTAAACATTAAAAAATCACTATTACTGACCATCTGGAGAAAGTTCGACAAATCTGGGGTTATCACTTTTCATCAGAAAATAAATTTTTTGGACTGTTTAAAAAATGATTCAAATTGTCAATTGGATCATGTCTCATGTTGAATAGCCACTTTTAAAGCCTCACAGTGACCAAAAGTGCCATTTTTACAGACTTTTACTCCTACTCAGAAGCTTCAATTTTGACCAATTTTGGGCAGTAAAATGACTCTAAACACACTTATTTTAGTTTCAAAAGTGATAATTCACATGCAATAGTCATTTACAGTCAAAAGATTAAACATTAAAAAATCACCATTACTGACCATCTGGAGAACGTTCGACTGGTCTCACAGTGACCAGAAGTGCCATTTTTACAGACTTTTCCTCCTACTCCGAAGCTTATATTTTGACCGATTTCAGGGAGGAAAGTGACAGAAAAAAACACTTATTTTTTCCCAAATGTGATAATTCACATCTAAAAGTCATTTACAGTCGAAAGATTAAACATTATAAAATAACCATTACTGGCCATCTGGAGAACGTTCAACTGGTCCTGGGTCATTGCTTTCAAATCAGAAAATTGATTTTTTGGACTGTACAAAAAATGATTAAAAATTTGAATTGGATCATGCCTCATGTTGAATAACCACTTTTTAAAGCCTCACAGTGACCAAAATTGATATTTTTACAGACTTTTACTCCTACTCAGAAGCTTCTATTTTGACTGATTTCAGGGAGGAAAGTGACTCAAAAACCACTTATTTTTTTCGAAGAGTGATAATTCAAATCTAATAGTCATATACAGTCAAAAGATTAAACATTAAAAAATCACTGTTACTGACCATTTGGAGAACGTTCGACTGGTCCGGGGTCATTGCTTTTCATCAGAAAATAGCTTTTTTGGATTGTACAAAAAATGATTCACAATGTCAATTGGATCGTGCCTCATGTTGAATAACCACTTTTAAAGCCTCAGATTGACCAAAATTGCCATTTTTACAGTCATTTTCTCCTACTCAGAAGCTTCCATTTTGACCGATTTTGGGCAGGAAAATGACTCTAAACTCACATATTTTAGATCCAAAAGTAATAATTCATATGCAATAGTCATTTACAGTCAAATGATTAAACATTTTTAAAATCACCATTACTGACTGCCTGGAGAAAGTTCGACAGGTCCGGGGTAATCGTTTTTCATCAGAAAATTGATTTTTGGACTGTTCAAAAAATGATTCAAAATGTCAATTGAATCGTGCCTCATGTTTCATAACCTCTTTTTAAAGTCTCACAGTGACCAGAATTGCCGTTTTTACAGACATTTTCTCCTACTCAGAAGCTTCAATTTGACCAATTTCGGGCAGGAAAATGAATCTAAACACACTTATTTTAGTTACAAAAGTGATAATTCAGATGCAATAGTCATTTACAGTCAAATTATTAAACATTCGAAAATCACCATTACTGACCACCCGGAGAAAGTTCTACAGGTCTGGGGTCATCGTTTTTCATCAGAAAATAGATTTTTTGGACTGTACAAAAAATTATTCAAAATGTCAATTGGATCGTGCCTCATGTCGAATAACCTCTTTTAAAAGCTTCACAGTGACCAAAATTGCCATTTTTACAGATGTTTAACTCCTACTCGGAAGCTTCTATTTTGACTGATTTTGGGAAGGAAAATGACTCTAAACATACTTATTTTAGTTCAAAAAGTGATAATTCACATCCAACAGTCACTTAAAGTCAAAAGATTAAACATTAAAAAATCCCCGTTACTGACCATCTGGAGAAGGTTCGACAGGTGGGGTCATCGTTCATCAGAAAATAGATTTTTTGGAATGTACAATAAATGATTCAAAATGTGTATTGGATCGTGCCTCATGTGGCATGACCACTTTTTAAAGCATCACAGTGACCAGAATCGCAGTTTTTACAGATGTTTCCTCCCCATCAGAAGCTTCTATTTTGACCAATTTCTGGCAGGAAAATGTCACCAAACACACTTATTTTAGTTTCAAAAGTGATAATTCACATGCAATAGTTATTTACAGTCAAAAGATTAAACATTGAAAAATCACCATTCCTGACCATCTGGAGAAAGTTCGACAGGTCCAGGGGTCATCGTTTTTCATCAGAAAATTGATTTTTTGGACTGTACAAAAAATTATTCAAAATGTCAAATGGATCATGCCTCATGTTGAATAACCACTTTTTAAGGCCTCACAGTGACCAAAATTGTCATTTTTTAGACCTTTCCTCCTGCTCAGAAGCTTCTATTTTGATTTATTTCGGGCAGGAAAATGACTCTAAACCCATTATATTAGTTCCAAAAGTGCTAATTCATATGCAATAGTTATTTACAGTCAAAAGATTAAACATTAAAAAATCACCATTACTGACCACCAGGAGAAAGTTTGACAGGTCCGGGGTCATCGTTTTTCATCAGAAAATTGATTTTTTGGACTGTACAAAAAATTATTCATGGGGGCTTATTTACAAGGCCCTTGAGCCACTTTTGCGTCATTTTTAACATGGGAAAAGTGACGCAAAAATGGCGCAAGGGGCTTGTAAATCTGCCTCCAAATGTCAATTGTATTGTGCCTCATGTTGAATAACCACTTTTTAAAGCCTCACAGTGACCAAAATTGCCATTTTCACAGACTTTTCCTCCTACTCAGAAACTTCTATTTTGACTGATTTCGGGCAGGAAAATCACTCTAAACACAGATATTTTAGTTACAATAGTGATAATTCACATGCAATAGTTATTTACAGTCAAAAGATTAAAGATTAAAAAATCAATATTCCTGACCATCTGGAGAAGGTTCAACAGGTCCGGGGTCATCGTTTTTCATCAGAAATTTTTTTTTTTTGACTGTACAAAAAATTATTCAAAATGTCAATTGGATCGTGCCTCATGTTGAATAACCACTTTTTAAACCCTCACAGTGACCAAAATTGCCATTTTTACAGACTTTTCCTCCTACTCAGTAGCTTCTATTTTGAACGATTTTGGGCAAGAAAATGACTCTAAACACACTTATTTTAGTTCCAAAAGTGATAATTCATATGCAATAGTTATTTACAATCAAAAGATTAAACATTAAAAATGTAATATTCCTGACCATCTGGAGAAGGTTCAACAGGTCCGGGGTCATCGTTTTTCATCAGAAAATTGATTTTTTTGTACTGTACAAAAAATGATTCAAAATGTCAATTGGATTGTGCCTCATGTTGAATAACCACTTTTTAAAGCCTCACAGTGACCAAAATTGCCATTTTTCAAACCTTTCCTCCTACTCAGAAGCTTCTATTTTGACTGATTTCGGGCAGGAAAATTACTCTAAACACACTTATTTTAGTTCCAAAAGTGATAATTCACATGCAATAGTTATTTACCATCAAAAGATTAAACATTAAAAAAATCACCATTCCTGACCATCTGGAGAAAGTTCGACAGGTCCGGGGTCATCGTTTTTCATCAGAAAATTGATTTTTTGGACTGTACAAAAAATGATTCAAAATGTCAATTGGATCGTGCCTCATGTTGAATAACCACTTTTTAAAGCCTCACAGTGACCAAAATTGCCATTTTTCAAACCTTTCCTCCTACTCAGAAGCTTCTATTTTGACCGATTTCAGGCAGGAAAATGACTCTAAACACACTTATTTTAGTTCCAAAAGTGATAATTCACATGCAATAGCTATTTACAGTCAAAATATTAAACATTAAAACATCAATATTCCTGACCATCTGGAGAAGGTTCGAAAGGTCCAGGGTCATCGTTTTTCATCAGAAAATTGATTTTTTTGACTGTACAAAAAATGATTCAAAATGTCAATTGGATCGTGCCTCATGTTGAATAATCACTTTTTCAGGCCCCACAGTGACCAAAATTGCCAGTTTTTACTGACTTTTCCTCCTACTCAGAAGCTTCTATTTTGACTGATTTTTGGAGGGAAAATGACTCTAAACACACTTATTTTAGTTCCAAAAGTGATAATTCACATGCAAAAATTATTTACAGTCAAAATATTAAACATTAAAAAATCACAATTCCTGACCATCAGGAGAAAGTTCGACAGGTCCGGGGTCATCGTTTTTCATCAGAAAATTGATTTTTTGGACTGTACAAAAAATGATTCAAAATGTCAATTGGATCGTGCCTCATGTTGAATAACCACTTTTTAAAGCCTCACAGTGAAAAAAATTGCCATTTTTCATTCCTATCCTTCTACTGAGAAGCTCCTATTTTGACCGATTTCAGGCAGTAAAATTACTCTAAACACACTTATTTTAGTTCCAAAAGTGATAATTCACATGCAATAGCTATTTACAGTCAAAATATTAAACATTAAAACATCAATATTACTGACCATCTGGAGAAGGTTCGACAGGTCCGGGGTCATCGTTTTTCATCAGAAAATTGATTTTTTAGACTGTACAAAAAATGATTCAAAATGTCAATTGGATCGTGCCTCATGTTGAATAACCACTTTTTAAACCCTCACAGTGACCAAAAATTCCATTTTTCAAACCTTTCCTCCTACTATGAAGCTTCGATTTTGACTGATTTCGGGCAGGAAAATTACTCTAAACACACTTATTTTAGTTCCAAAAGTGATAATTCACATGCAATAGTTATTTACCGTCAAAAGATTAAACATTAAAAAATCACCATTCCTGACCATTTGGAGAAAGTTCGACAGGCCCGGGGTCATCGTTTTTCATCAGAAAATTGATTTTTTGGACTGTACAAAAAATGATTCAAAATGTCAATTGGATTGTGCCTCATGTTGAATAACCACTTTTTAAACGCTCACAGTGACCAAAATTGCCATTTTTCAAACCTTTCCTCCTACTCAGAAGCTTCTATTTTGACTGATTTCAGGCAGGAAAATTACTCTAAACACACTTATTTTAGTTCCAAAAGTGATAATTCACATGCAATAGTTATTTACCATCAAAAGATTAAACATTAAAAAATCACCATTCCTGACCATCTGGAGAAAGTTCGACAGGTCCGGGGTCATCGTTTTTCATCAGAAAATTGATTTATTGGACTGTACAAAAAATGATTCAAAATGTCAATTGGATCGTGCCTCATGTTGAATAACCACTTTTTAAACCCTCACAGTGACCAAAATTGCAATTTTTACAGACTTTTCCTCCTACTCAGAAGCTTCTATTTTGACTGATTTCGGGTAGGAAAATTACTCTAAACACACTTATTTTAGTTCCAAAAGTGATAATTCACATACAATAGCTATTTACAGTCAAAATATTAATAACTAAAAAATCAATATTCCTGACCATCTGGAGAAGGTTCGACAGGTCCGGGGTCATCGTTTTTCATCAGAAAATTGATTTTTTTGACTGTACAAAAAAATGATTCAAAATGTGAATTGGATCGTGCCTCATGTTGATATAACAACTTTTAAGGCCCCACAGTGACCAAAATTGCCAGTTTTTACTGACTTTTCCTCCTACTCAGAAGCTTCTATTTTGACTGATTTTTGGAGGGAAAATGACTCTAAACACACTTATTTTAGTTCCAAAAGTGATAATTCACATGTAAAAATTATTTACAGTCAAAATATTAAACATTAAAAAATCAATATTCCTGACCATCAGGAGAAAGTTCGACAGGTCCGGGGTCATCGTTTTTCATCAGAAAATTGATTTTTGGACTCTACAAAAAATTATTCAAAATGTCAATTGGATCGTGCCTCATGTTTAATAACCACTTTTAAAGCCTCACAGTGAAAAAAAATTGCCATTTTTCATTCCTATCCTTCTACTGAGAAGCTCCTATTTTGACCGATTTCAGGCAGTAAAATTACTCTAAACACACTTATTTTAGTTCCAAAAGTGATAATTCACATGCAATAGTTATTTACTGTCAAAAGATTAAACATTAAAAAATCACCATTCCTGACCATCTGGAGAAAGTTCGACAGGCCCGGGGTCATCGTTTTTCATCAGAAAATTGATTTTTTGGACTGTACAAAAATGATTCAAAATGTCAATTGGATCGTGCCTCATGTTGAATAACCACTTTTAATCCCTAATAGTGACCAAAATTGCCATTTTTACAGACTTTTCCTCCTACTCAGAAGCTTCTATTCTGACTGATTTCGGGCAGGAAAATTACTCTAAACACACTTATTTTGGTTCCAAAAGTGATAATTCACATGCAATAGTTATTTACCGTCAAAAGATTAAACATTAAAAAATCATCATTCATGACCATCTGGAGAAAGTTCGACAGGCCCGGGGTCATAGTTTTTCATCAGAAAATTGATTTTTTGGACTGTACAAAAAATGATTCAAAATGTCAATTGGATCGTGCCTCATGTTGAATAACCACTTTTTAAACCCTCACATTGACCAAAATTGCCATTTTTCAAACCTTTCCTCCTACTCAGAAGCTTCTATTTTGACTGATTTTGGGCAGGAAAATTACTCTAAACACACTTATTTTAGTTCCAAAAGTGATAATTCACATGCAACAGTTATTTACCATCAAAAGATTAAACATTAAAAAATCAATATTCCTGACCATCTGGAGAAGGTTCGACAGGTCCGGGTCATCGTTTTTCATCAGAAAATTGATTTTTTGGACTGTACAAAAAATGATTCAAAATGTCAATTGGATTGTGCCTCATGTTGAATAACCACTTTTTAAGCCCTCACAGTGACCAAAATTGCCAGTTTTTACTGACTTTTCCTCCTACTCAGAAGCTTCTATTTTGACCGATTTCGGGCAGGAAAATTACTCTAAACACACTTATTTTAGTTACAAAAGTGATAATTCACATGCAATAGCTATTTACAGTCAAAATATTAAACATTAAAAAATCAATATTCCTGACCATCTGGAGAAGGTTCGACAGGTCTGGGGTCATTGTTTTTCATCAGAAAATTGATTTTTTGGACTGTACAAAAAATGATTCAAAATGTCAATTGGATCGTGCCTCATGTTGAATAACCACTTTTTAAACCCTCACAGTGACCAAAAATTCCATTTTTCAAACCTTTCCTCCTACTATGAAGCTTCGATTTTGACTGATTTCGGGCAGGAAAATGACTCTAAACACACTTATTTTAGTTCCAAAAGTGATAATTCACATGTAAAAATTATTTACAGTCAAAATATTAAACATTAAAAAATCACAATTCCTGACCATCAGGAGAAAGTTCGACAGGCCCGTGGTCATCGTTTTTCATCAGAAAATTGATTTTTTGGACTGTACAAAAAATGATTCAAAATGTCAATTGGATCGTGCCTCATGTTGAATAACCACTTTTTAAAGCCTCACAGTGAAAAAAATTGCCATTTTTCATTCCTATCCTTCTACTCAGAAGCTCCTATTTTGACCGATTTCAGGCAGGAAAATTACTCTAAACACACTTATTTTAGTTCCAAAAGTGATAATTCACATGAAATAGCTATTTACAGTCACAATATTAAACATTAGAAAATCAATATTCCTGACCATCTGGAGAAGGTTCGACAGGTACGGGGTCATCATTTTTCATCAGAAAATTGATTTTTTTACTGGTCAAAAAATGATTCAATATGTCAATTGGATCGTGCCTCATGTTGAATAATCACTTTTTCAGGCCCCACAGTGACCAAAATTGCCAGTTTTTACTGACTTTTCCTCCTACTCAGAAGCTTCTATTTTGACCGATTTTGGGCAGGAAAATGACTCTAAACACACTTATTTTAGTTCCAAAAGTGATAATTCACATGCAATAGTTATTTACCATCAAAAGATTAAACATTAAAAAATCACCATTCCTGACCATCTGGAGAAAGTTTGACAGGTCCGGGGTCATCGTTTTTCATCAGAAAATTGATTTTTTTGGACTGTACAAAAAATGATTCAAAATGTCAATTGGATCGTGCCTCATGTTGAATAACCACTTTTTAATCCCTCACAGTGACCAAAATTGCCATTTTTACAGACTTTTCCTCCTACTCAGAAGCTTCTATTTTGACTGATTTCGGGCAGGAAAATTACTCTAAACACACTTATTTTGGTTCCAAAAGTGATAATTCACATGCAATAGTTATTTACCGTCAAAAGATTAAACATTAAAAAATCATCATTCATGACCATCTGGAGAAAGTTCGACAGGCCCGGGGTCATAGTTTTTCATCAGAAAATTGATTTTTTTTTTACTGTACAAAAAATGATTCAAAATGTCAATTGGATCGTGCCTCATGTTGAATAACCACTTTTTAAACGCTCACATTGACCAAAATTGCCATTTTTCAAACCTTTCCTCCTACTCAGAAGCTTCTATTTTGACTGATTTTGGGCAGGAAAATTACTCTAAACACACTTATTTTAGTTCCAAAAGTGATAATTCACATGCAATAGTTATTTACCATCAAAAGATTGAACATTAAAAAATCAATATTCCTGACCATCTGGAGAAGGTTCGACAGGTCCGGTTCATCGTTTTTCATCAGAAAATTGATTTTTTTGACTGTACAAATAATGTTTCACAATGTGAATTGGATCGTGCCTCATGTTGAATAACAACTTTTTAAGGCCCCACAGTGACCAAAATTGCCAGTTTTTACTGACTTTTCCTCCTACTCAGAAGCTTCTATTTTGACCGATTTCGGGCTGGAAAATGACTCGAAACACACTTATTTTAGTTACAAAAGTGATAATTCACATGCAATAGCTATTTACAGTCAAAATATTAAACATTAAAAAATCAATATTCCTGACCATCTGGAGAAGTTTCGACAGGTCCGGGGTCATCGTTATTCATCAGAAAATTGATTTTTAGACTGTACAAAAAATTATTCAAAATGTCAATTGAATCATGCCTCATGTTGAATAACCACTTTTTAAACCCTCACAGTGACCAAAAATTCCATTTTTCAAACCTTTCCTCCTACTATGAAGCTTCGATTTTGACTGATTTCGGGCAGGAAAATTACTCTAAACACACTTATTTTAGTTCCAAAAGTGATAATTCACATGTAAAAATTATTTACAGTCAAAATATTAAACATTCAAAAATCACAATTCCTGACCATCAGGAGAAAGTTCGACAGGTCCGGGGTCATCGTTTTCATCAGAAAATTGATTTTTGGACTGTACAAAAAATGATTCAAAATGTCAATTGGATTGTGCCTCATGTTGAATAACCACTTTTTAAACCCTCATAGTGACCAGAATTGACATTTTTACAGACTTTCGTCCTACTCAGAAGCTTCTATTTTGACTGATTTCGGGCAGGAAAATTACTCTAAACACACTTATTTTAGTTCCAAAAGTGATAATTCACATGAAATAGCTATTTACAGTCAAAATATTAAACATTAGGAAATCAATATTCCTGACCATCTGGAGAAGGTTCGACAGGTCCGGGGTCATCATTTTTCATCAGAAAATTGATTTTTTTTACTGGTCAAAAAATGATTCAATATGTCAATTGGATCGTGCCTCATGTTGAATAATCACTTTTTCAGGCCCCACAGTGACCAAAATTGCCAGTTTTTACTGACTTTTCCTCCTACTCAGAAGCTTCTATTTTGACCGATTTTGGGCAGGAAAATGACTCTAAACACACTTATTTTAGTTCCAAAAGTGATAATTCACATGCAATAGTTATTTACCATCAAAAGATTAAACATTAAAAAATCACCATTCCTGACCATCTGGAGAAAGTTTGACAGGTCCGGGGTCATCGTTTTTCATCAGAAAATTGATTTTTTTGGACTGTACAAAAAATGATTCAAAATGTCAATTGGATCGTGCCTCATGTTGAATAACCACTTTTAAACCCTCACAGTGACCAAAATTGCAATTTTTACAGACTTTCGTCCTACTCAGAAACTTCTATTTTGACTGATTTCGGGCAGGAAAATTACTCTAAACACACTTATTTTAGTTCCAAAAGTGATAATTCACATGCAATAGTTACAGTCAAAATATTAAACATTAAAAAAACAATATTCCTGACCATCTGGAGAAGGTTCGACACGTCCGGGGTCATTGTTTTTCATCAGAAAATTGATTTTTTAGACTGTACAAAAAATGATTCAAAATGTCAATTGAATCGTGCCTCATGTTGAATAACCACTTTTTAAACCCTCATACTGACCAAAAATGCCATTTTTCAAACCTTTCCTCCTACTATGAAGCTTCGATTTTGACTGATTTCGGGCAGGAAAATGACTCTAAACACACTTATTTTAGTTCCAAAAGTGATAATTCACATGCAATAGTTATTTACCATCAAAAGATTAAACATTAAAAAATCATCATTCATGACCATCTGGAGAAAGTTCGACAGGCCCGGAATCATCGTTTTTCATCAGAAAATTGATTTTTTTGGACTGTACAAAAAATGATTCAAAATGTCAATTGGATCGTGCCTCATGTTGAATAACTATTTTTTAAACGCTCACAGTGACCAAAATTGCCATTTTTCAAACCTTTCCTCCTACTCAGAAGCTTCTATTTTGACTGATTTTGGGCAGGAAAATTACTCTAAACACACTTATTTTAGTTCCAAAAGTGATAATTCACATACAATAGCTATTTACAGTCAAAATATTAAACATTAAAAAATCAATATTCCTGACCATCTGGAGAAAGTTCGACAGGTCCGGGGTCATCGTTTTTCATCAGAAAATTGATTTTTTTTGACTGTACAAATAATGATTCAAAATGTGAATTGGATCGTGCCTCATGTTAAATAACAACTTTTTAAGGCCCCACAGTGACCAAAATTGCCAGTTTTTACTGACTTTTCCTCCTACTCAGAAGCTTCTAGTTTGACTGATTTTGGCAGGAAAACGACTCTAAACACACTTATTTTAGTTCCAAAAGTGATAATTCACATGCAATAGTTATTTACAGTCAAAAGATTAAACATTAAACAATCACCATTCCTGACCATCTGGAGAAAGTTCGACAGGTCCGGGGTCATCGTTTTTCATCAGAAAATTGATTTTTTGGACTGTACAAAAAATGACTCAAAATGTCAATTGGATTGTGCCTCATGTTGAATAACCACTTTTTAAACCCTCATAGTGACCAAAATTGCCATTTTTACAGACTTTTCCTCCTACTCAGAAGTTTCTATTTTGACTGATTTCGGGCAGGAAAATTACTCTAAACACACTTATTTTAGTTCCAAAAGTGATAATTCACATGCAATAGCTATTTACAGTCAAAATATTAAACATTAAAAAATCAATATTCCTGACCATCTGGAGAAAATTCGACAGGTCCGGGGTCATCGTTTTTCATCAGAAAATTAATTTTTTTGGACTGTACAAAAAATGATTCAAAATGTCAATTGGATCGTGCCTCATGTTGAATAACCACTTTTTAAACCCTCACAGTGATCAAAATTGCCATTTTTCAAACCTTTCCTCCTACTCAGAAGCTTCTATTTTGACTGATTTTGGGCAGGAAAATTACTCTAAACACACTTATTTTAGTTCCAAAAGTGATAATTCACTTGTAAAAATGATTTACAGTCAAAATATTAAACATTAAACAATCACAATTCCTGACCATCTGGAGAAAGTTCGACAGGTCCGGGGTCATCGTTTTTCATCAGAAAATTGATTTTTTGGACTGTACAAAAAATGATTCAAAATGGCAATTGGATTGTTCCTCATGTTGAATAACCACTTTTTAAAGCTTCACAGTGACCAAAATTGCCATTTTTACAGACTTCCTCCTACTCAGAAGCTTCTATTTTGACTGATTTCGGACAGGAAAATTACTCTAAACACACTTATTTTAGTTCCAAAAGTGACAATTCACATGCAATAGCTATTTACAGTCAAAATATTAAACATTAAAAAAATCAATATTCCTGACCATCTGGAGAAGGTTCGACAGGTCCGGGGTCATCGTTTTTCATCAGAAAATTGATTTTTTTTTTACTGTACAAAAAATGATTCAAAATGTCAATTGGATCGTGCCTCATGTTGAATAACCACTTTTTAAGGCCTCACAGTGACCAAAATTGCCAGTTTTTACTGACTTTTCCTCCTACTCAGAAGCTTCAATTTTGACTGATTTTTGGCAGGAAAATGACTCTAAACACACTTATTTTAGTTCCAAAAGGGATAATTCACATGCAACAGTTATTTACCATCAAAAATTAAACATTAAAAAATCAATATTCCTGACCATCTGGAGAAGGTTCGACATGTCCGGGGTCATCGTTTTTCATTAGAAAATTGATTTTTTGGACTGTACAAAAAATTATTCAAAATGTCCTCCTACACAGAAGTTTCTATTTTGACTGAATTCGGGCAGGAAAATTAGTCTAAACACACTTATTTTAGTTCCAAAAGTGATAATTCACATGCAATAACTATTTACAGTCAAAATATTAAACATGTAAAAATTAATATTCCTCACAATCTGGAGAAAGTTCGACAGGTCCGGGGTCATCGTTTTTCATCAGAAAATTGATTTTTTGGACTCTACAAAAAATTATTCAAAATGTCAATTGGATCGTGCCTCATGTTGAATAACCACTTTTTAAACCCTCACAGTGACCAAAAATGCCATTTTTCAAACCTTTCCTCCTACTAGAAGCTTCAATTTTGACTGATTTCAGGCAGGAAAATGACTCTAAACACCTATTTTAGTTCCAAAAGTGATAATTCACATGCAATAGTTATTTACCATCAAAAGATTAAACATTAAAAAATAATCATTCGTGACCATCTGGAGAAAGTTCGACAGGCCCGGGGTCATCGTTTTTCATCAGAAAATTGATTTTTTTGGACTGTACAAAAAATGATTCAAAATGTCAATTGGATCGTGCCTCATGTTGAATAACCACTTTTTAAACCCTCACAGTGACCAAAATTGCCATTTTTCAAACCTTTCCTCCTACTCAGAAGCTTCTATTTTGACTGATTTTTGGCAGGAAAATGACTCTAAACACACTTATTTTAGTTCCAAAAGTGATAATTCACATGCAAAAATTATTTACAGTCAAAAGATTAAACATTAAAAAATCACCATTTCTGACCATCTGGAGAAAGTTCGACAGGCCCGTGGTCATCGTTTTTCATCAGAAAATTGATTTTTTTTGGACTGTACAAATAATGATTCAAAATGTCAATTGGATCGTGCCTCATGTTAAATAACAACTTTTTAAGGCCTCACAGTGACCAAAATTGCCATTTTTACAGACTTTTCCTCCTACTCAGAAGCTTCTATTTTGACTGATTTTTGGCAGGAAAATGACTCTAAACACACTTATTTTAGTTCCAAAAGTGATAATTCACATGCAATAGCTATTTACAGTCAAAATATTAAACATTAAAAAATCAATATTCCTGACCATCTGGAGAAGGTTCGACAGGTCCGGGGTCATTGTTTTTCATCAGAAAATTGATTTTTTGGACTGTACAAAAAATGATTCAAAATGTCAATTGGATCGTGCCTCATGTTGAATAACCACTTTTTAAACCCTCACAGTGACCAAAAATTCCATTTTTCAAACCTTTCCTCCTACTATGAAGCTTCGATTTTGACTGATTTCGGGCAGGAAAATGACTCTAAACACACTTATTTTAGTTCCAAAAGTGATAATTCACATGTAAAAATTATTTACAGTCAAAATATTAAACATTAAAAAATCACAATTCCTGACCATCAGGAGAAAGTTCGACAGGCCCGTGGTCATCGTTTTTCATCAGAAAATTGATTTTTGGACTGTACAAAAAATGATTCAAAATGTCAATTGGATCGTGCCTCATGTTGAATAACCACTTTTTAAAGCCTCACAGTGAAAAAAATTGCCATTTTTCATTCCTATCCTTCTACTCAGAAGCTCCTATTTTGACCGATTTCAGGCAGGAAAATTACTCTAAACACACTTATTTTAGTTCCAAAAGTGATAATTCACATGAAATAGCTATTTACAGTCACAATATTAAACATTAGAAAATCAATATTCCTGACCATCTGGAGAAGGTTCGACAGGTACGGGGTCATCATTTTTCATCAGAAAATTGATTTTTTTACTGGTCAAAAAATGATTCAATATGTCAATTGGATCGTGCCTCATGTTGAATAATCACTTTTTTAGGCCTCACAGTGACCAAAATTGCCATTTTTACAGACTTTTCCTCCTACTCAGAAGCTTCTATTTTGACCGATTTCGGGCAGGAAAATGACTCTAAACACACTTATTTTAGTTCCAAAAGTGATAATTCACATGCAATAGTTATTTACCATCAAAAGATTAAACATTAAAAAATCACCATTCCTGACCATCTGGAGAAAGTTTGACAGGTCCGGGGTCATCGTTTTTCATCAGAAAATTGATTTTTTGGACTGTACAAAAAATGATTCAAAATGTCAATTGGATCGTGCCTCATGTTGAATAACCACTTTTTAATCCCTCACAGTGACCAAAATTGCCATTTTTACAGACTTTTCCTCCTACTCAGAAGCTTCTATTTTGACTGATTTCGGGCAGGAAAATTACTCTAAACACACTTATTTTGGTTCAAAAGTGATAATTCACATGCAATAGTTATTTACCGTCAACAGATTAAACATTAAAAAATCATCATTCATGACCATCTGGAGAAAGTTCGACAGGCCCGGGGTCATAGTTTTTCATCAGAAAATTGATTTTTTTTTACTGTACAAAAAATGATTCAAAATGTCAATTGGATCGTGCCTCATGTTGAATAACCACTTTTTAAAGCCTCACATTGACCAAAATTGCCATTTTTCAAACCTTTCCTCCTACTCAGAAGCTTCTATTTTGACTGATTTTGGACAGGAAAATTACTCTAAACACACTTATTTTAGTTCCAAAAGTGATAATTCACATGCAATAGTTATTTACCATCAAAAGATTAAACATTAAAAAATCAATATTCCTGACCATCTGGAGAAGGTTCGACAGGTCCGGTTCATCGTTTTTCATCAGAAAATTGATTTTTTTGACTGTACAAATAATGTTTCACAATGTGAATTGGATCGTGCCTCATGTTGAATAACAACTTTTTAAGGCCCCACAGTGACCAAAATTGCCAGTTTTTACTGACTTTTCCTCCTACTCAGAAGCTTCTATTTTGACCGATTTCGGGCTGGAAAATGACTCGAAACACACTTATTTTAGTTCCAAAAGTGATAATTCACATGCAATAGCTATTTACAGTCAAAATATTAAACATTAAAAAATCAATATTCCTGACCATCTGGAGAAGTTTCGACAGGTCCGGGGTCATCGTTTTTCATCAGAAAATTGATTTTTTAGACTGTACAAAAAAATGATTCAAAATGTCAATTGAATCATGCCTCATGTTGAATAACCACTTTTTAAACCCTCACAGTGACCAAAAATTCCATTTTTCAAACCTTTCCTCCTACTATGAAGCTTCGATTTTGACTGATTTCGGGCAGGAAAATTACTCTAAACACACTTATTTTAGTTCCAAAAGTGATAATTCACATGTAAAAATTATTTACAGTCAAAATATTAAACATTCAAAAATCACAATTCCTGACCATCAGGAGAAAGTTCGACAGGTCCGGGGTCATCGTTTTCATCAGAAAATTGATTTTTGGACTGTACAAAAAATGATTCAAAATGTCAATTGGATTGTGCCTCATGTTGAATAACCACTTTTTAAACCCTCACAGTGACCAGAATTGACATTTTTACAGACTTTTCCTCCTACTCAGAAACTTCTATTTTGACTGATTTCGGGCAGGAAAATTACTCTAAACACACTTATTTTAGTTCCAAAAGTGATAATTCACATGCAATAGCTATTTACAGTCAAAATATTAAACATTAAAAAATCAATATTCCTGACCATCTGGAGAAGGTTCGACAGGTCCGGGGTCATTGTTTTTCATCAGAAAATTGATTTTTTGGACTGTACAAAAAATGATTCAAAATGTCAATTGGATCGTGCCTCATGTTGAATAACCACTTTTTAAACCCTCACAGTGACCAAAAATTCCATTTTTCAAACCTTTCCTCCTACTATGAAGCTTCGATTTTGACTGATTTCGGGCAGGAAAATGTCTCTAAACACACTTATTTTAGTTCCAAAAGTGATAATTCACATGTAAAAATTATTTACAGTCAAAATATTAAACATTAAAAAATCACAATTCCTGACCATCAGGAGAAAGTTCGACAGGCCCGGGGTCATCGTTTTTCATCAGAAAATAGATTTTTTGGACTGTACAAAAAATGATTCAAAATGTCAATTGGATCTTGCCTCATGTTGAATAACCACTTTTTAAAGCCTCACAGTGAAAAAAATTGCCATTTTTCATTCCTATCCTTCTACTCAGAAGCTCCTATTTTGACCGATTTCAGGCAGGAAAATTACTCTAAACACACTTATTTTAGTTCCAAAAGTGATAATTCACATGAAATAGCTATTTACAGTCACAATATTAAACATTAGAAAATCAATATTCCTGACCATCTGGAGAAGGTTCGACAGGTACGGGGTCATCATTTTTCATCAGAAAATTGATTTTTTTTACTGGTCAAAAAATGATTCAATATGTCAATTGGATCGTGCCTCATGTTGAATAATCACTTTTTCAGGCCCCACAGTGACCAAAATTGCCAGTTTTTACTGACTTTTCCTCCTACTCAGAAGCTTCTATTTTGACCGATTTTGGGCAGGAAAATGACTCTAAACACACTTATTTTAGTTCCAAAAGTGATAATTCACATGAAATAGCTATTTACAGTCAAAATATTAAACATTAAAAAATCAATATTCCTGACCATCTGGAGAAGGTTCGACAGGTACGGGGTCATCGTTTTTCATCAGAAAATTGATTTTTTTGGACTGTACAAAAAATGATTCAAAATGTCAATTGGATCGTGCCTCATGTTGAATAACCACTTTTTAAACCCTCACAGTGATCAAAATTGCAATTTTTACAGACTATTCCTCCTACTCAGAAACTTCTATTTTGACTGATTTCGGGCAGGAAAATTACTCTAAACACACTTATTTTAGTTCCAAAAGTGATAATTCACATGCAATAGTTACAGTCAAAATATTAAACATTAAAAAAACAATATTCCTGACCATCTGGAGAAGGTTCGACACGTCCGGGGTCATTGTTTTTCATCAGAAAATTGATTTTTTAGACTGTACAAAAAATGATTCAAAATGTCAATTGAATCGTGCCTCATGTTGAATAACCACTTTTTAAACCCTCATACTGACCAAAAATGCCATTTTTCAAACCTTTCCTCCTACTATGAAGCTTCGATTTTGACTGATTTCGGGCAGGAAAATGACTCTAAACACACTTATTTTAGTTCCAAAAGTGATAATTCACATGCAATAGTTATTTACCATCAAAAGATTAAACATTAAAAAATCATCATTCATGACCATCTGGAGAAAGTTCGACAGGACCGGGGTCATCGTTTTTCATCAGAAAATTGATTTTTTTGGACTGTACAAAAAATGATTCAAAATGTCAATTGGATCGTGCCTCATGTTGAATAACAAATTTTTTAAACCCTCACAGTGACCAAAATTGCCATTTTTCAAACCTTTCCTCCTACTCAGAAGCTTCTATTTTGACTGATTTTGGGCAGGAAAATTACTCTAAACACACTTATTTTAGTTCCAAAAGTGATAATTCACATGCAATAGCTATTTACAGTCAAAATATTAAACATTAAAAAATCAATATTCCTGACCATCTGGAGAAAGTTCGACAGGTCCGGGGTCATCGTTTTTCATCAGAAAATTGATTTTTTTGACTGTACAAATAATGATTCAAAATGTGAATTGGATCGTGCCTCATGTTAAATAACAACTTTTTAAGGCCCCACAGTGACCAAAATTGCCAGTTTTTACTGACTTTTCCTCCTACTCAGAAGCTTCTATTTTGACTGATTTTTGGCAGGAAAATGACTCTAAACACACTTATTTTAGTTCCAAAAGTGATAATTCACATGCAATAGTTATTTACAGTCAAAAGATTAAACATTAAAAAATCACCATTCCTGACCATCTGGAGAAAGTTCGACAGGTCCGGGGTCATCGTTTTTCATCACAAAATTAATTTTTTTTGGACTGTACAAAAAATGATTCAAAATGTCAATTGGATCGTGCCTCATGTTGAATAACCACTTTTTAAACCCTCACAGTGATCAAAATTGCCATTTTTCAAACCTTTCCTCCTACTCAGAAGCTTCTATTTTGACTGATTTTGGGCAGGAAAATTACTCTAAACACACTTATTTTAGTTCCAAAAGTGATAATTCACTTGTAAAAATGATTTACAGTCAAAATATTAAACATTAAAAAATCACAATTCCTGACCATCTGGAGAAAGTTCGACAGGTCCGGGGTCATCGTTTTTCATCAGAAAATTGATTTTTTGGACTGTACAAAAAATGATTCAAAATGTCAATTGGATCGTGCCTCATGTTGAATAACCACTTTTTTAGGCCTCACAGTAACCAAAATTGCCAGTTTTTACTGACTTTTCCTCCTACTCAGAAGCTTCTATTTTGACTGATTTTTGGCAGGAAAATGACTCTAAACACACTTATTTTAGTTCCAAAAGTGATAATTCACATACAATAGTTATTTACCATCAAAAGATTAAACATTAAAAATTCAATATTCCTGACCATCTGGAGAAGGCTCGACATGTCCGGGGTCATCGTTTTTCATTAG
Organism: Calotriton arnoldi; assembly: GCA_963921515.1. Classification (NCBI taxonomy): domain Eukaryota; kingdom Metazoa; phylum Chordata; class Amphibia; order Caudata; family Salamandridae; genus Calotriton; species Calotriton arnoldi. The sequence continues at coordinate 17,077 of CAWUFW010021043.1, read as the reverse complement.
AAAATTGATTTTTGGACTGTACAAAAAATGATTCAAAATGTCCTCCTACACAGAAGTTTCTATTTTGACTGAATTCGGGCAGGAAAATTAGTCTAAACACACTTATTTTAGTTCCAAAAGTGATAATTCACATGCAATAACTATTTACAGTCAAAATATTAAACATGTAAAAATTAATATTCCTCACAATCTGGAGAAAGTTCGACAGGTCCGGGGTCATCGTTTTTCATCAGAAAATTGATTTTTTGGACTCTACAAAAAATTATTCAAAATGTCAATTGGATCGTGCCTCATGTTGAATAACCACTTTTTAAACCCTCACAGTGACCAAAATTGCCATTTTTACAGACTTTTCCTCCTACTCAGAAGCTTCTATTTTGACCGGTTTTTGGGCAGGAAAATGACTCTAAACACACTTATTTTTGTTCCAAAAGTGATAATTCACATGCAACAGTTATTTACCATCAAAAGATTAAACATTAAAAAATCAATATTCCTGACCATCTGGAGAAGGTTCGACATGTCCGGGGTCATCGTTTTTCATTAGAAAATTTATTTTTTGGACTGTACAAAAAATTATTCAAAAAATCAATTTTCTGATGAAAAACGATGACCCCAGACCTGTCGAACTTTCTCCAGATGGTTGGGAATGGTGATTTTTTAATCTTTAATCTTTTGACTGTAACTAACTATTGCATATGAATTATCACTTTTGGAACTAAAATAAGTGTGTTTAGAGTCATTTTTCTGCCTATAATCGGTCAAAATAGAATCTTCTGAGAAGGAAGAAAAGTCTTTAAAAATTGCAATTTTGGTCACTGTGAGGCTTTACATGGGAAAAGTGATGCAAAAGTGGCGCAAGGGGATTGTAAATCTGCCCCCACATTTGTACGTAGACCATCACTTTTAGAGATAAAATGAGCATGTTTAATGTGATTTCCATGCTTCCAGGGGCCCTAAAAGCAAGATTTGCGGAATGGGTAAAAGCCCGATTTTTGATGAAAGAGATAACACCCCCACTTACGACTTGCTTTAGAAAGGGAAAAATGGTCCATAATCAAATGCTGCATCTTTCAGCTACATCTCACATTTGTATGTAGACCATCACTTTTAGAGATAAAATGAGCATGTTTAAAGTGATTTCCATGCTTCCAGCGGCCCTAAAAGCAAGATTTGTGGAATGGGTAAAAGTGAATGAAAATGGCAAATTTACTCACTCTGAGGCCTTAAAAAGTGTATCTTCTCCCCGGGAAGTGAATTAAATAAGATTTGGAGGCATTTAATGTTCAAGCGAAAACGCACGTTTTTTGATGAAAGAGATAACAACCCCCCTTACGACATGCTTCAGAAAGGGAAAAATGGTCCATTTTCAAATGCTGCATCTTTCAGCTACATCTCACATTTGTATGTAGACCATAACTTTTAGAGATAAAATGAGCATGTTTAAAGTGATTTCCATGCTTCCAGGGGCCCTAAAAGCAAGATTTGTGCCATGGGTAAAAGTGAATGAAAATGGCAAATTTACTCACTCTGAGGCCTTAAAAAGTGTATCTTCACCCCGGGAAGTGAATTAAATTAGATTTGGAGGCATTTAATGTTAAAGCGAAAACGCCCGATTTTTGATGAAAGAGATAACACCCCCCTTACGACATGCTTCAGAAAGGGAAAAATGGTCCGTTTTCAAATGTTGCATCTTTCAGCTACATCTCACATATGTATGTAGACCATCACTTTTAGAGATGAAATGAGCATGTTTAAAGTGATTTCCATGCTTCCAGGGGCACTAAAAGCAAGATTTGCGGAATGGGTAAAAGTGAATGAAAATGGCAAATTTACTCACTCTGAGGCCTTAAAAAGTGTATCTTCACCCTGGAAAGTGAATTAAATAAGATTTGGAGGCATTTAATGTTCAAGCAAACACCTGATTTTTGATGAAAGAGATAACACCCCCTTACGACATGATTCAGAAAGTGAAAAATTGACTGTTTTCAAATGCTGCATCTTTCAGCTACATCTCACATTTGTATGTAGACCATAACTTTTAGAGATAAAATGAGCATGTTTAAAGTGATTTCCATGCTTCCAGGGGCCCTAAAAGCAAGATTTGTTGAATGGGTAAAAGTGAATGAAAATGGCAAATTTACTCACTCTAAGGCCTTAAAAAGTGTATCTTCACCCCGGGAAGTGAATTAAATAAGATTTGGAGGCATTTAATGTTCAAGCGAAAACGCCCGTTTTTTGATGAAAGAGATAACACCCCCCCTTACGACATGCTTCAGAAAAGGAAAAATGGTCCATTTTCAAATGCTGCATCATGAGCATGTTTAAAGTGATTTCCATGCTTCCAGGGGCCCTAAAAGCAAGATTTGTGCCATGGGTAAAAGTGAATGAAAATGGCAAATTTACTCACTCTGAGGCCTTAAAAAGTGTATCTTCACCCCGGGAAGTGAATTAAATTAGATTTGGAGGCATTTAATTTTCAAGCGAAAACGCCCGTTTTTGATGAAAGAGATAACACCCCCTTACGACATGCTTCAGAAAGGGAAAAATGGTCCGTTTTCAAATGTTGCATCTTTCAGCTACATCTCGCATTTGTATGTAGACCATCACTTTTAGAGATAAAATGAGCATGTTTAAAGTGATTTCCATGCTTCCAGGGGCCCTAAAAGCAAGATTTGCGGAACGGGTAAAAGTGAATGAAAATGGCATATTTACTCACTCTGAGGCCTTAAAAAGTGTATCTTCACCCTGGGAAGTGAATTAAATAAGATTTGGAGGCATTTAATGTTCAAGCAAACACCTGATTTTTGATGAAAGAGATAACACCCCCCCCTTACGACATGATTCAGAAAGTGAAAAATTGACTGTTTTCAAATGCTGCATCTTTCAGCTACATCTCACATTTGTATGTAGACCATAACTTTTAGAGATAAAAAGAGCATGTTTAAAGTGATTTCCATGCTTCCAGGGGCCCTAAAAGCAAGAGTTGCGGAATGGGTTAAAGTGAATGAAAATGGCAAAATTACTCACTCTGGGGCCTTAAAAAGTGTATCTTCACCCGGGAAGTGAATTAAATAAGATTTGGAGGCATTTAATGTTCAAGCGAAAACACCCGATTTTTGATGAAAGAGATAACACCCCCCCCTTACGACATGCTTCAGAAAGGGAAAAATGGTCCGTTTTCAAATGCTGCATCTTTCAGCTACATCTCACATTTGTATGTAGACCATCACTTTTAGAGGGATGTATGATGATACATCGCCAACCATTACAACGCCAGCAATTACCACGCAGTTTTTAAATCATAAAAGGCATTACATCGCACGCATTCAGTGCGCATGCTGTTGCCACGTGATTGTAGTGTCTCTGCTGCTTTAGTCAAATACAACGCAGTTCACTAAATCGCATGCTATTACACTCTGGGGTGTGTTGTATTGTAATCCTGGACTTTTAAGTTTGTATAGTGTAATAATAAATAGCAACATACGCTCAGCAATCGATTACGTCAAAAATGTTCTACATACTTTCAATGAAAAGCTGTCTATTGTTTTATGTAGCAGAAGTGCTTTTTGGGGATTAGGGACACAAAATGTTGTACATTTGCAAAGTATCAATAAAAATTGGGTTACTGAGACACTATTCAAACAAGCGCGTACCACAAAAGTCTTACCACACTTTAACTGACTGCAACACTTACATTAGGGTATAAAAGGAGGCGCACTCCATTTGCAGGCCTGTTTGGACCAGTTCCCACAGCACACTAGACGTTGTGCTTACGTTCGGACTACGACTTTGAGCAGAGGCATTCAACCTAACAAGTAAGTCACTTAAAACCCAGTAATGTCATGCAACTAACTGTCCTGTAGCATTAAATGAACGTAAAGTCATGATTTCTTCTTTTTTACAGGCTGTGAATGGCAAAGTTTTTTTTTGTTAAAGGCGCCAAAATCGTGAGCAATCTCTTCAGCAGTGAAGCCTGTAAGTAATTAACATTTACAGATGACATATGTAGTTACAATGTAATGTTTAATACTACTTGTTTACTTGTGCCTGCATTATAACAGTATATTGAATTGCAATCAAGTGTTTGTCAGTTTGAGTTGTGTACATTCCCTGTACTGTCCGTTGCGTAGCCTGTAAACAAATCCTACTGATGTGCCATACGAAAGGTGTTACATGGATACGGGGGGGTGGGAGGTTGGTTGCAGACTGGTACCGGCATTCGTTATTTCACTGCCTCACCATTTGCGACCGGAACAGCAGTTTTTGTAGTGTAGTCCACTCAGCCAATAGTCCTGTTTTGTTGTTGGTGTAATGCTACTTGCTGTATTATATATCTGGATGCAATGACAGAAACAACCTAATCCAAGTTGCACAGAACACAATGCTAACCAGCGCAGCGGCATAATGAACCCTTCCCCACCTCACCCCCACCCTACCCCTTGCTATAGGGAGTACAGCAGGGCTGAATTTTTTTGATGGCCCCCTTGTGTGTGCAACTTTGCAGTGAAAGGGCCAGCTGACAATGTGAAAAGGTGGGTGAGATGGATGAATGATGTATGGGTGAAAGGGTGGATGGATGGATGGCTAAAATTGTGGATGGGTGCACGATGGATGGGTGGATGGATGGATAAAATTGTGGATGGATGCATGATGGGTGGATTGGTGAATGGATGGATGGATGGCTAAAATTGTGGATGGCTGCATGATGGATGGACGGATGGATGGATGGCTAAAATTGTGGATGGATGGATGGATGGGTGGATGGATGGATAAAAGTGTGGATGGATGCATGATGTGTGGATGGGTGGATGGATGGATGGATGGATGGACGGATGGATGGACGGATGGATGGATGGCTAAAATTGTGGATGGATGGGTGGATGGATGGATAAAAGTGTGGATGGATGCATGATGTGTGGATGGGTGGATGGATGGATGGACGTATGAATGGCTAAAATTGTGGAAGGATGGGTGGATGGATGGATAAAAGTGTGGATGGATGCATGATATGTGGATGAGTGGATGGATGAATGGATGGGTGGATTGATGGATGGCTAAGATTGTGGATGGATGCATGATGGATGGATGGATGGCAAAAATTGTGGATGGATGCATGATGGATGGATGGATGGGTGGATGGATGGATAAAAGTGTGGATGGATGCATGATGTGTGGGTGGGTGGATGGATGGATGGACAGATGGATGGCTAACATTGTGGATGGATGGATGGGTGGATGGATGGATAAGTGTGGATGGATGCAGGATGGGTGGATGGATAAATGGATAGATGTATGGGTGGATGGATGGATGGCTAAGATTGTGGATGGATGCATGATGGATGGATGGATGGACAGATGGATGGCTAAAATTGTAGATGGATGGGTGGATGGGTGGATAAAATTGTGGATGGATGCATGATGGATGGGTGGATGGATGGATGGATATGTGGATGGGTGGATGGCTAAAATTGTGGATGGATGCATGATGGATGGATGGGTGGATGGATTGATGGATGGGTGGATGGATGGATGGGTGGATGGATGGCTAACATTGTGGATGGATGCATGATGGATGGATGGGTGGGTGGATGGATGGATGGATACAATTGTGGATGGATGCATGATGGATGGATGGGTGGGTGGATGGATGGATACCCTACGACTGAATAATACCAATTTTGTCTCTTAAAATAGGCCATCACCATCGACAAGCTTTGTCGGGATATTCAGAGGTCGCAACACTAACAACAAACTAATTCCAAGTCAACAACAACTATACAGGTCCATGAATAGTATTTTGTAAGGGCTATTACGCCAGACAATTATCTCTGAAACAAATGTGTTGCATAGTCCCATGGCATTTAATTTCTGTGCTGTTTTGCATAGTACACGGGTAGTTTAAACACCCAACTAATAATCCCACCACAAACCCAATTTTTTTTTTGCTGTTACAGAGTCTCAAAGGTAACGGAGTTGCAAGGCAAGCAAAATTGTTGTGTGTCGTCGCTAAGTGCCAGAGCACAGTAGCACAAAAGGTAAAACAGCTTACATTGATAGTTTGTGAGTGAACCAATTTTATTTGTAGGCAAATTTGGTAGGTGCAGATTCAAGTAATATTTTCCCCATTTGTATTGTACCCAAAAATATGTATGGTTATTGGTGCAATAAAAATCATTATTTTTTCCTTTTATTGGAGTAAAGTACCTATAACCGTCTACATCTTTTACGACTTGCAACAGCAAAATATGTACATATTTGCGTTTTGAAAATGATTTTCCTTTATTTTTTTTGTTTTAGAGCAAATGTCTGATCCGAAGATGGCCAAATACATCACCTCCAGCAGAGGAAACCGTCTACTAAAACACAGTGGTTATATATATTGTAAGGAGAGACATTCGGAGCCACGGGGTCATTGGAGGTGTGTGCAATACTACTCCAGCCTTTGCAGAGGCCGAGCGGTTACTCTGGGTGACTCTGTTTTAAGAAGCACAGACCTTAACCACTATGCCTCTGCAACTGCTATTGAAGTGAGAGAATCTATAAATGAAATGAAAGTGATTGCAGGCAACTCCAATGACCCGTGCGGTGCTATTTTAAGGGAGGTATCCCAACACATTGCTGAACATGTTACTAGTAGTATGCCCACTATTCCAAACTTGCGTAGAATTATCCAACGTAAGAAACAGGCAAATAACCCTAAACGCGTTACACCACAAACCTTTTCTGATACAACAATTCTTCGTGAACTCTCTCTTACTGTTTCAAACAAACCGTTCATATTGTATGACAATGAAAATGCTCAAAAGCGTATTTTAATATTTAGCACCCCCGTAATCTAAATAGGTTGGAGAACAGTGATGTTTGGATGATGGATGGTACCTTTAAAAGTACGCCCACCCCTTTCACCCAAATATACACTATTCACGGCTACGTTAACAACACAGTAGTTCCTTTAGTGTACAGTTTACTACCAGACAAACAATCCTCAACGTATACTGAATTTTTGTCAGTCCTTAAAGTAAAAATTCCAAACAAAAGTCCGAGAAAAGTAATCATGGACTTTGAATTTCCAATGATGAATACTATAACCAAATTGTACATGGATACCCAAATCCAAGAATGTTTTTTCCACTTTTCTCATGCGTTTTGGCGTAAAATTAAAAAAACATCCCTAATTGAGGATTATGCGTCTGATAGCAAACTACAGTTTGAGCTTAAAAACTAACTGCACTTTGCTTTGTTCCTCCTAACAGTGTAGACAAGTACTACACATCTATTACCGAGTCTGAGTACTTTATGGCAAATGAAGACAAATTGGCACCAATTTTAAATTATTTTGAAGACACATGGATTGGCCATCTAAGCAGGTCGGGTTGCCGGAGGAAACCACGTTTTCTTGTGGACTGGTGGAACTGCTACTCGACCTGCTTAGAGGGAGGAGCAAAAACAAACAATGCCATAGAGGGTTGGCACAACTCTTTAAATAACAGTATTGGCAAACCACTCCCTAATTTCTACAATTTTTTAGAGATTTTGCGAAAGGAGCAAAGTTACCAGGAAATGCGCATGTCACAATCGTTAGCAGGTACTCTAAATCCACGTATTTCCCACCGCACAAAGGAAATGTCGGCTAGACTATTGGCAGCACTAAAACTTTTTACCTTGTCTGTGGCTTATGACTACCTAGCTTCCATTGCACATATACTGAATTCCTTTGCCTAAGAATGTTTGTACTTTACTCTTTATCACACAAAATATAAGCCGAAATATTCCTGTAGTCTACCTAAATGTGTCCATAAATTGGTAAATGTATTAAACTACAGACTGCAGCAGACTCTTATTAGGGTAAACCACACATTTTGTGCACCGCATCCATAACACGCAGAACCTTACAAGATTTGAGATCCTATTAATCCACCGAATAGCATCCAACCAAGAATCAGAATAAAATCCGATATGAAACATTTGCAATATCTTGTAGAATAAACCAAATAATAACAATAAATCACTTTCCAAGTCGTACAACTGTCTAATAAACCATCCATAAATGTAATATGCAAACGTACCACCGACAACATTTGGGAAAATAAAGTAATAATGCCTAAGATTCATAGAATTTGTATAATAAACAATACTGTAAATGTTATATGCAAACGTACCACGGACACATTTTGGTTTACATCAAACAGTAATGTAAAACGTTTAAGAATTTTGTCATTGCTTTCAGTGTAAATAAAATGTAAATAATTTCGGTTATTAAATACATTTGAAGTATCGATTTATGTGATATCAATCCAATGTAATGAGAATAAAAATGCAAAAAATTGCCTAGTGTGTTTTTTGTCCGTTACATTACATATCCCCTTGTGTTTTTATTAGTTACATCCAAACTGAAACAATTAGTGAAATGAAAGTATGGTACGTAATTAGCGCATTAAGTTTTCTTTCTTTAACAATTGCCCTTGTTTTCTGTCCATGTGTTCTCCAAGAGGCCTTTTCCCATTGGATGCCACACCCTTAATTTACCATTTACCTCCCCGTACTCTGTGTGTTCTTTCCCCTGTGTATTTTAATTTTGGTTAATCACCTCCCATTTCTAACCCTAGAGTAGACAACCATTTGCAAAACATTATGAAAACACTGGCATTTGTTATGTGACATCACTACATTGTGTCCGTTTAGAGAATCATAAATCTTCACTCACAGGCTTAGTAGTTTCATCTTAAAGCTTTTTGGCATCTGGGCAAGATATATTTTGTGGTCCTTTTCTGACCAAGTTTGAATTTTTTTACCGGATTTGTACTATTTCATGGCGGTCTTGTGCCTAATAAATGGAAATGTCGCAAAACTTTCACACAAAAACACAGCTGCAATATGTCTTACGCAGGAGCCCAAAAGCCTTTAAATTACACTGTGTACAAAGAGACAGTTATAAAGCAGAGGTATGAAAAGAGAAGTACTAACAAAGTGTCAAAGGTGAGGGAGGGTGAGAAATATTACTAGGGGCTGGCTGTTTGGAACGTGGGTGCCCATATAAATTCTTCGCTTTGTCAATTAACAAATGAAACTACATTTTTTAAAATATTTTTCCATCACAAGTAAAAAAAAAATGTTTGCGAGGAGAAAGTCCTTCCCACACAGTCCAAGTAATTTTTGGGTAGTTCAACTTCCCATTGTCATCCTGGAATGAGATTTGTTCCTGTTATTGTTAAAGGAAATCTTCCAATCATTTCCAAGGTGGGAGTTGTTCACCCAACAAATGGGAACAGTGGTCTCAGGCTTTCCAGGGCATCCCAATTCTGGAACATCCACTACGTCCCCCTAGATTGGGAGGTAACAGAGTTTCCCCGAAACGGGACGCATAATTAAACGCAAGTATAAAGTTAATTAGAAGTTCCTTACCTTGGCGGAGCTCTGCCTTCCACCTGCTCTCTGTCTCGCGGCGAGTCCCGGAACAACGGCAGTAACGTTTGTGCGGCTACGTAACCGCATAAACCGCCTATTGTGAACATTGAAAAAGCACAATGGTTATGAAAAGGTCAATGTTTATGATCAAGTACGTTGTTAAAATATGTCTAGCAAACGTACAGTCAAGCCACCCATTCACCCTTTCATCCATCCATCCTTCATCCATCCACCCTTTCATCCTTCCTTCATACAACTACCCTTTCACCCATCCTCCCACCCATCCATCCATCATTCATCCACCCACCCATACACACACCAATCCATCCATCATTCATCCATCCACCCTTTTATCCACCCATACATCCATCCTCCATCCACCCTCTCACCCATCCATCCATGCATCCATCCATCACTCACCCTTCCACCCATCCATACATCCATCCTTCATCCATCCTCCCTTCCATCCTTCCATCCATACATCCACCCTGCATCCATCCACCCTTTCACCCATCCATCCATCCATGCATCCATCCATCCTTCATCCATCCACCCTTTCACCCATCCATCCATACATCCATCCTTCATCCATCCACCCTTCCATCCTTCCATCCATACATCCATCCTTCATCCATTCACCCTTTCATCCAGCCAGCCAGCCATCCATCCATGCATCTGCCATTCATCAATCCACCCTTTCATCCTTCCATCCATACATCCACGTTTCATCCATCCACCCTTTCACCCATCCATCCATCCATGCATCCATCCTTCATCCATCCACCCTTTCACCAATCCATCCATACATCCATCCTTCATCCATCCACCCTTCCATCCTTCCATTCATACATCCATCCTTCATCCATCCAGCCTTCCACCCAGCCATCCATCCATGCATCTGTCATTCATCAATCCACCCTTTCATCCTTCCACCCATACATCCACCCCTCACCCATCCACCCTTTCATCCTTCCACCCATACATCCACCCTTCACCCATCCACCCTTTCACCCATCCATCCTTCCATCCATACATCCATCCTTCACCCATCCACCCTTTCACCCATCCATCCATCCATGCATCCATCCTTCATCCATCCATCCTTTCACCCATCCATCCATCCATCATTCATCCACCCACCCTTTCACACATCAATCCATCATTCATCCATCCACCCTTTTATCCACCCATACATCCATCCTTCATCCATCCACCCTTTCATCCTTCCATCCATACGTACAGGCAAGCTATAATGGCATATTAAAACATTTTGCCATAATTCAAGTGCTTAAACATAAGATCCTGACCGTCAGCCAAAAATGAATGCTTCAATCGGGCAATTTCCCTTTTTTTTCACGTGTTTTTTTCCAAGCATCTAGTAATGAAGCTACACACAACACCAAACTATGACTTCATCATTCGAGTGCCTGTCCGTCATCCCAAAAAGAATGCTTCAATCGAGCAATGGCATTTTTTTTTCACATGCTTTTATCCAAGCAGCTAGTAATGAAGCGGCACACAACATAAACGTATGACTGCAAAACCGAATGAGCTCTACTGCTTTTTGTCATTATTACTTAATAGAATACTTGCTTTACATTGCTTTTGTATAATGGTTGTGAGTCGGTCTTGTAAAAAAGTGAAAGTGTTCCCAACTGTGGAACATGCAGTAGATTACCCTAGTTTGGGAGGTAACCGTGTTTTGCCAAAACTGAACGCATTATTATACAGAAGTATATAGGTAATTCTAAGTTCTTACCTTCACGGAGTTCTGCTTTCCACCTGCTCTCTGTCTCTGGTCGAGTCCCGGAACAACGTCAGTAACGTCTGCGCGGCTACATAACCGCATAAACCGCCTATTGTGGAAATGAAAAAAGGACTGTCACCTTGCTATGTAATATTTAAAACGTACATATGTAAGCGTTGAAGTCACTTCCCTGGATGTGACCTGCTCTTTGTCCATGCCATGTGTCATCGCATCACGCGTTGCATCTGTCATCTTTGCTTTGCATCTTTCATCTTCCGTGGCTATGCATAATGTGTATTACTGGTGCTTAGATCCAAGCTGGTGACTAGTCAGAGAGATAAAGTTAACATGCATGCATTATTGTGTGTTTGTGTTGCGCAATGCGATTTTTTTTGTCTATTAGTTACTTGAATTATCTTGTGCACGCATCTGTCATCTTGCACGCACGCATCGCAGCACTCATGTCGCATCATCTGCTATAGTACTCATGTCGCATCTGCACGCATCTGGCACCTTATATGTCATCTTCCGCACCTAGTGCCAGCCTTTGCCAATATGTTTTTCATCGCAGCACATCATGTCGCATCATCTACTATAGTGCCAGCCTTTGCTAATATGTCATCCATCTGCCGTGGCTATGCTAATTCCATCATCATCTCCCGTGGCTATGCATAATCAGCATCTGTCATCTGCACGCATCTGGCATGTTATATGTCATCTTCCGCATCTAGTGCCAGTCTTTGCCAATATGTTTTTCATCGCAGCACATCATGTCACATCATGTGCTATAGTGCCAGCCTTTGCTAAACTTCCCCCAAAACTTCTTTTCCATCTGCCATCCGTCATCTTCCATCTCCCATGTCTTTTGTCATCTGTTATCTTGCACGCACGCATAATGTCATAATCCGGCAACTTCCATCTCCCATGTCATCGCAGCACAAGTGATCTGCCATCCGTCATCTTTCATCTCCCATGTCTTCTGTCATCTGTTATCTTGCACGCACGCATAATGTCTTCCATCTCCCATCAGCACGCGTACATCTGTCATCTTCTGTGTTCCTGATCCCCCCCAAAACTTCTTTTCCATCTGTGTCATCGCAGCACGCGTTGTCATTGCTAGCGATATAAATGTGAATGCGCATTAGTAGCATGCGTTCTAAAAGCATGCGATGTAAAGCCTCCTGCGATGTGGAAGTCGCGTTGCGATGGCAGCGCGTGAAAAGACCATCGTTGTAATGGGTGTTTCCCCTTTTAGAGATAAAATGAGCATGTTTAAAGTGATTTCCATGCTTCCAGGGGCCCTAAAAGCAAGATTTGCGGAATGGGTAAAAGTGAATGAAAATGTCAAATTTACTCACTCTGAGGCCTTAAAAAGTGTATCTTCACCCCGGGGAGTGAATTAAAAAAGATTTGAAGGCATTTAATGTTCAAGCGAGAACGCCCGATTTTTGATGAAAGAGATAACACCCCCCCTTAAGACATGCTTCAGAAAGGGAAAAATGGTCCGTTTTCAAATGCTGCATCTTTCAGCTACATCTCACATTTGTATGTAGACCATCACTTTTAGAGATAAAATGAGCATGTTTAAAGTGATTTCCATGCTTCCAGGGGCCCTAAAAGCAAGATTTGTGGAATGGGTAAAAGTGAATGAAAATGGCAAATTTACTCACTCTGAGGCCTTAAAAAGTGTATCTTCACCCCGGGAAGTGAATTAAATAAGATTTGGAGGCATTTAATGTTCAAGCGAAAACGCCCGTTTTTTGATGAAAGAGATAACACCCCCCCCTTACGACATGCTTCAGAAAGGGAAAAATGGTCCGTTTTCAAATGCTGTATCTTTCAGCTACATCTCGCATTTGTATGTAGACCATCACTTTTAGAGATAAAATGAGCATGTTTAAAGTGATTTCCATGCTTCCAGGGGCCCTAAAAGCAAGATTTGCGGAATGGGTAAAAGTGAATGAAAATGTCAAATTTACTCACTCTGAGGCCTTAAAAAGGGTATCTTCACCCCGAGAAGTGAATTAAATAAGATTTGGAGGCATTTAATGTTCAAGTGAAAACTCCCAATTTTTTTTGAAAGAGATAACACCCCCCCTTATGACATGATTCAGACAGGGAAAAATGGTCCGTTTTCAAATGCTGCATCTTTCAGCTACATCTCACATTTGTATGTAGACCATCACTTTTAGAGATAAAATGAGCATGTTTAAAGTTATTTTCATGCTTCCAGGGGCCCTAAAAGCAAGATTTGTGGAATGGGTAAAAGTGAATGAAAATGGCAAATTTACTCACTCTGAGGCCTTAAAAAGTGTATCTTCACCCCGGGAAGTGAATTAAGTAAGATTTGGAGACATTTAATGTTCAAGCGAAAATGCCCGATTTTTGATGAAAGAGATAACACCCCGCCTTACGACATACTTCAGAAAGGGAAAAATGGTCCGTTTTCAAATGTTGCATCTTTCAGCTACATCCCACATTTGTATGTAGACCATCACTTTTAGAGATAAAATGAGCATGTTTAAAGTGATTTCCATGCTTATAAGGGGCCCTAAAAGCAAGATTTGCGGAATGGGTAAAAGTGAATAAAAATGTCAAATTTACTCACTCTGAGGCCTTAAAAAGTGTATCTTCACCCCGGGGAGTGAATTCAAATCAAATCAAATCAGGGGTTTGTTAAAGCGCGACTACTCACCCGTAAGGGTCTCAAGGCGCTAGGGGTGGGGGGGGGTGAAGGTTCCATCCATCAAGGAGGGGGTCTGTCGAAGAGCCAGGTTTTGAGGTTTCTTGCGAAGATGGGGAGCGATGTTGTCTGTCTGAGGTGGAGCGGAAAGGCGTTCCATGCTTTGGCCGCGAGGAAGGAGAAGGAGCGGCCTCCCAATCTTGTCTTTCTGGTGCGGGGGACCACGGCGTAGGAGAGCTGGGCTGATCGTAGGGTCCTTTGGGGTGCGTGGAATTTGAGTCGGCTGTTCAGGTATGCTGGTCCGGTGCCGTGGAGGGCCTTGTGTGTGTGGGTGAGCATCTTGAAGGTGATTCTCGCCTCGACAGGGAGCCAGTGGAGTGTGTGCAGATGCTGGGAGATGTGGCAGTGTTTTGGCAGGTTGAGGACCAGTCTTGCGGCGGCGTTCTGGATGTTCTGTAGCTTGCGGGTGAGGTTTTTGTTTATTCCGGCGTAGAGTGCGTTGCCATAGTCGAGTCTGCTGGTGACCAGGGCGTGAGTGACGGTCTTTCGGTGTTCGAGGGGGATCCATTTGAAGGTCTTACGAAGGAGGCGGAGGGTGTGGAAGCAGGAAGACGAGACAGAGTTGATCTGGCGGTCCATTTTGAGCTCGGAGTCCAGGATGATTCCCAGGTTGCGTGCGTGGTCCATGGGGGTTGGCGGGTTTCCGAGGGCGGGGGCCACCAGGTGTCACTCCAGGCATCGGGGTTTGGGCCCATGATGAGTACTTCTGTTTTGTTGGTGTTTAGTTGTAGGCAGCTGTTTTTCATCCATTTGGCGACGGCTTCCATGCCTTCTCGAAAGTTGCGTCTGGCGGTGTTGGGCTCGTTGGATAGGGAGAGGATGAGCTGGGTGTCGTCTGCGTATGACACGATGTTGAGTCCATAGGTTCTGACGATGGGGGCGAGTGGAGCCATGTAGACGTTGAAGAGCACGGGCTGAGGGAGGAGCCCTGGGGGACTCCGCAGGTGGTAGGTGTGGGGTCCGAGAGGAAAGGGGGGAGTCTGACCCACTGCGTCCTGCCGGAGAGGAAGGAGCGGATCCAGTCGAGGGCCTTGTCCTGGATTCCTGCGTCGTAGAGTCTGCGTATTAGGGTGCGGTGGGAGACTGTGTCGAACGCCGCTGATAGGTCGAGGAGGATGAGGGCTACTGTTTCTCCTTTGTCCAGTAGGGTGCAGATGTCGTCTGTTGCGGTGAGGAGGGCGGTTTCCGTACTGTGGTTTTTTCTGAAGCCGGATTGGGAGGAGTCGAGGATGTTGTGTTCTTCAATGAATGCGGCGAGTTGGCTGTTGATGGCTTTCTCAATGACTTTCGCTGGGAACGGGAGCAGGGAGATGGGTCTGTAGTTTTTGAGGTCGGCGTGGTCCGCTGAGGGTTTCTTTAGGAGGGGGTTGACCTCGGCGTGTTTCCAGTCATCGGGGAACGAGGCGGTCGCCAGGGAGCGGTTGATGGTGTGGCGGAGCATGGGTGCGATGGTGTCGGCGGCTCTGTTGAAGATGTGGTGGGGGCAGGGGTCCGTGGGGGCCCCTGAGTGGATTGACTTCATTGTCTTCAGTGTGTCTTCGGTGGTGAGGGCTGTCCAGTCGTCAATCGCTGGTTTCCGGGTGTCGGGGGTGGTTGGTGAGGGTTCAGTGTGTTGGTTGTCTTCGTCGAAGTTGTCGTAGATGCTCTTGATTTTGTGGTGGAAAAAGGTGCTGAGTTTGTCGCAGAGGTCTTGTGAGGGAGGGACGTCGGTAGACTCGCTAGTGGGTTGGGCGAACTCCTTGATGATGGTGAAGAGTTCCTTGCTGTTGTGCGCGTGGGTGGAGATTCTGTCTTCAATCGCTTTTTCCTCGTTTCTCTGATGAGTTGATGGTGGGCGTTGGTGGCGGCTCTGAAGTTGTCGTGGGCTTCTGTGGATTTGGTGTTCCTCCAGGCCTTTTCGAGGCGGTGGCATGTGCTTCTGGACTCTCGAAGTTCGGTGGTAAACCATCTGGCTTTCTTGGCGCGGGTATTGTTGTTTTTCTTGAGGGGGCTATGGTGTTGGTGCTGTCCGAGATCCATCTATGCAGGGTTCGGGCTGCGGTGTTGGGGTCGTCGTTTTCCGCGATGGTTGGGGTGGAGTTGTTGAGTGAGGAGGTGAGCTGGTCGTCGGTGATTTTGGTCCAGTTTCTTCGTGGAAGCAGGTGCTGGTGTCTGTGGATGGTGGGTGTTCTGAAGGTGAAGTGGACGCAACGATGGTCGGTCCATGGGAGTTCGGTGGTGTGGCTGAAGGTGATGGAGTTTCCTGTAGTGAAGAGGGGGTCGAGGGTGTGTCCTGCTGAGTGCGTGGGCTCGGTCACGATCTGGCGCAGTCCAATGTTGTGGAGGTTGTCCAGGAGGGATGTGGTGTTGGGGTCCAGTTGGTTGTCGAGGTGGAAGTTGAGGTCTCCCAGCAGGGTGTAGTTGGTGGATGCGATGGCCTGCGGGGAGATAATGTCCGTGATGGAGTTGGCGAAGGGTCCGCGGGGTCCAGGGGTCGGTAGATGAGGGTTCCTCGGAGGGTGGCGGTGGGGCTGGCCAGTATCTTGAAGTGAAGGTGTTCCATCAGTTCTGTGGGCTCGTCAGGGAGTGTGCGCAGGCGGAGGCTGGATTTGTGGACGATGGCGATTCCTCCTCCTGGGCGGGTGGGGCGGTCCTTCCTGGAGATCTTGTATCCTTGGGGGATGGCGATGGCGATGTCCGGTCCCGAGGTGGTGTTGGTCCAGGTTTCGGTGAAGAACGCTACGTCCGGGGTGGTGCTGTCGAGGAGGTCCCAGATTTCTGTGGCGTGTTTGTGGAGGGATCGGACGTTGAGGAGGATGCATTGCAGGGTCTTCGGTTCGGTTGTGTTCTTGTGGGCGGGTTGTGCTGGATCCGTGTTCTTGGCGGTGCTGCAGGTGTGCCGGCAGCGGTGACAGCTGAAGGGTCCGTGGGAGTCGGCTGGTGATGCTAGCTTGCAGTTGTTGTTGCGGCCTGGGTTGAGTGCGTGGAGTGCTGCTGGGTCGTAGCGTTGGCGGGGCGGAGGTCCAGGGTTCCTGGCGCTGGTCGCGGTCGGGTCGCGGACGGGCACAGACGGGCTTGCCTTTGACGCGCCTTCGGCGCGCCAGTGGCGTGCCCGCAGCCCGCGTCCGCGCAGGGGCAGGGGCAGGCCTCACTTAATGGTGGAGCTGCGAGGGTGGGAGAGCAATTTCACTGACAATGAG